>VDFB02150125.1:0-28360 GCA_007258455.2 Sequoia sempervirens | reverse complement strand
GGAATTGTTGCGTCTAAGAAGACTTTATGCTTCTAACGTAACAAACGGTACACTCTGCACAGATCCAACACTGATAAAGCTACGGAACGACTCTGTGCCTTCGTGAGCTTTCCCTTTTTTACTTTATTTGTTTGTTATTAATCACTTATGGTATCTCTACGCTTCGCTTTGACGAGATAGAGATATTGGTATTACTGCTAGTTGTTAGTTTAAGTTATCAAGAATTCTGAACTTCCAACGGTGAAGCATTGTAAACATCTTCTCTGAAAAAAGAGAGAAGGATGAATGTAACACACCCCCCCACTCCGTGAGTTTCGTGTACATTTTGTAATTATTTGTTTGATTTACTATCGCTTCTATTAGCATTAAGAAGGGCGCCTCCCCTTTCCGAGAGGGGAGATTCACATCTCACATAGCTGTGGCTGAAGTCCAAGTTGTGTAATCTATCGAAAAGCGATTACATAATTTTCACCCAACAGTTTTTTGGCGACTCTACTGGGGAAAACATACGCAATCGAGCCTCACGCTTCGATTGAAGTAGATAAGTTTCCTTTTCTCTTGCTGTTCTTTTGTATATTGTTAACTCTGTAATACCCTTTGTATTCAGATCTACATTTTGGCGGACCGAATATATACAAGAGGATTGAGGGCTCAAGGAATAACAGATCCACTCTTTGAAGAGTTGTTGCAACGTGACTTTCCATTTACTCTTCCACGAGCAAGGTCACCACTGCAACGGGCTATAAGCTTCCCTCCACGTAGCCAAAGATCTCCGATCCCAAGTGTTTGGTTAGTTTATCGCAGACGTCCTGTTCAAGTACCTATCGCGCAACCAGTCATGGCCGCACCACCTACAAGACCATGGGGAAATGCTTTTGGTCCCCTCCGTTTGACTCCACCTTTACACGAACTACCACGTGTATCCAGGAAGCATCTTCCGAAATTTCAAGGTGATGGCAAACAACACCCCGATGAGCACATATCCGCATTCTACATAGTATGCGGCGTTCTTGGCATTGAGCACGAAGATGTTTTTGTGAGGTTGTTCATTGAATCCCTTCAAGGGGTTGCAGCCGAATGGTTCTTTACTCTTCCTAATGCCTCCGTCACCAATTGGGCCACTCTTCGCACTAAATTTGAAGAAAGATTTAAGCCTGCTGAAGATTCACATGCTCTATTGGCGCAACTCACCACCATGCGTAACGAAGCTCATGAGCCTATGCGCGAGTTTGTGGCAAAATTCAATAAGTTGGTGACACGGATCCCCAATGATGCAAGACCAACGTATCATAACCTGAAATGCTTCTTCATCAACACTCAACTACCTAAGGTAAGTTTTTACTTACGTAGGGAAAATCTGATTAACGTTGAAGCAGCCCAGCAATTGGCTACCAGTCTGGAGGACGACATGATCCTTGCTGGAGAAATCAGGATGGGGACTAATGGAAATAGAGGATGCAAGCCTCAGGATCTTTAGCATCCAATGTTAGTACCCCCATTGCCAGCTCAAATTTTACAGATCCCATGCTCCAAAGGTTGGCAAACGAAGTTTTGTCTCTTAAAAAGCAAGTGTCAAGCAACAACAATGGTAACAACTACAAAGACGTCCCTAGGACGACTTTCCCTAATTATGCTGGCAACAAAAATCAGAATTGTCTCCCAGCACCTCCAGGACGACTTGCTCTTGAAGCCCCGCCTGCTAACAATGCCGCCGGGTACTATGAGACTGAACAAGATGATTATGCTCAACCCGAATATCCTGAAGAAGAAAATGCCGATCTCTTCCAAGAAGAAGAAACTGAATCGGCTGGTGACTCCAAGATTAGCTATTTGCAAATGATGGAAGAAGAAGAAGAAGAAGACGACTTGGTGACTGACACTTACGCTGTTTTTACGCGGCATCAACAAAATCAACTTGACAAAGCTCAAGCTGCTGCTGTTCCAGAAAAAGAAAAGCCGCCCATAACGATCGCCAAAAGAGGATCTCCCCTCCCTTGGCAACCTAAGAAAGCAGCAAATCCACAAGTGCACCTCGTTCTTCTTCGTCAACTCCCGTTATTCCTAAAGCTAATCCTCTCGTTCCAAAGACCAGTGTGCCTTTTGTGAAACCAATCAGCGAAGTTACGACTTCCAACCTACAAAGTTCTTTCCAGGGTTTCGACATTATTGACCATGCCAAGAAAACCAAGGTTCAAATGTCCGAGGCTGAATACCTCAAAGCCAACCCCGACCAATTTGACAGGCTTGTCAAGTTCGTCAATGATAAAAAGATCTCCCCAAGTCGGGATACTCCTCCTGACATCCCAGTTACTCCTAAACCCAAAGTATCACAGAGTAACCTTGTATCTAATCCTCCAACTGCTTCTGGACGCATTGATCCGTTTTTCATCTCCCTACTTGTAAATGGTTTCAAGCTGAGTAACTGTGTCATAGACTCTGGTGCGTCTGACAATGTGATGCCCGCCAAGGTAGCTACTGCGTTAGGCCTTGAAATGACCAAAACCTTCAGCCGTTGTTTTTCCATGGAGAATAAACAAGTGCCATTGATCGGTCAGATCAAAGATGCACAATATGCATTCGCCGCATACCCAGAGAAGAAAATAAAGATGACGGTCCTCGTGGCCGATGTACCAGCTTCCTATGGTATCCTCCTCAGACGCAATTTCTGCAAAGATGTTGGAGGACTAAGTATGGATATGTCCGAAGCAAGAATACCAGTAAAAGGTGTGATGCAAAAGCTGATTCCTGAAAAGGAATCAAAATTCTCAATTGTTGAGTCAGATGATCCCAGAGCTCAGATTTTGTTTGAATCATCAGGCGTGGGAACTTACTACCTACAGACAAATGAGGTAGGGGAATCTTCGACTCAAAACGAGTTAGAAAAAGATGATATTTCTTCAACTTCAGATGAAACGTCATCAAGAGATTTGTCCATCTCTGATCACGAATCTTTGTCAGATGATGAAGTTTTGGACTTCTACACTGTTCCAGTTGTTGATTCCAACGGTGTCTGGCTGCTCGAGTTTGATGGTAGCTGCTCTTCGACCGGTTCTGGAGCAGGAATGGTTTTCATTTCGCCATCAGGAAAGTTTTTCCCTTTCTCCTTCAAGCTGCAGTTTGATAACACCAATAACATCGCCGAGTATGAAGCCCTGTTGCTGGGAATGCAAGTTGCGCTGAAAAAAGGTATAAAAAATCTTCATGCACAAGGTGATGCCAAGTTGATAGTATGTCAAGTAAGAAATCTCTATCAAACAAAGAATGAGAGACTCAGGCATTATCGTAATCTAGTATGGGATTCCATTGAGGAATTTGAAGCTTTTGATATCTCTGTTGTTCTCAGAGAATACAATACTAGAGCTGATTCCCTCGCAATCTGCCACGCTCTTGGTGCCGCATAAAACTTTCAAGGTTCCACTTACACCATAGAGTTGGTTTTCCGCCCAAGTGTACCTGACAATTCAGAGAACTGGCAGATTTTCAATGACGACAATCAAATTATCGCCTTTCTTGAGAAAGCAAAGAATTTTGATGAGTTGTATTTTGAAGGCAGCGATTCTCCACTTCGAGAATCCGTATCCGATATGGATCCTGTTACAGGCGAGGAATATCTACAACTCAAAGGAAATAAGATCCCTAAAGGATTGGTATCCTTGGAAAAGCTTTTTGATAAGCATGATCGCCATGTGAAGAAACAACTCTCAGATTCTGACTCATCTAATGAGGTTGAACAGATAAATTGAGGAATTGAAGCCAGTCCTAAGATGATCAACATTGGCAAATGTTGCACGGCCGAAGAAAAAAGACAGTTTGCTCGGCTACTGCAGGAGTACATTGACGTCTTGGCATATTCATACGACGATCTAAAATCATTTCGGCCTAAGTGCAACATGACATTCCTCTCAGGGTTGGAGCTTTGCCTTACAAACAAAAGCAGAGGCAGTACAATCCCAAGATCTCTCGAACTATTTTGGCGGAAGTTCAAAAGATGCTGAACGCACGGATAATATTCCCTATCCATCACTCGACGTGGATAGCCAATATCGTCCCCGTCCGTAAGAAGAATGGTGAAATCCGCATTTGTGTAGATTTCAGAAATCTAAATCAATTGTCTCTCAAAGACAATTACCCACTTCCAGTGATGGATCAAGTTCTACAAAATGTAACTGGATCCGAGATGCTCTCCATGCTAGATGGATTTTCCGGTTATAATCAAATTGAAGTGAATTCAAGCGATCAACACAAAACCGCTTTCACAACGCCATGGGGAACCTTTGTGTATCGTAGGATGCCGTTTGGTTTGATCAACGCTGGCGCTACATTCCAACATGCCATGGATCTCGTTTTTCGCGACGTGATGGGTAAGTTCATTGTGGTGTACCTTGACGATCTAACGGTTTTCTCTAAGCAACGCCATGAGCATTTCTATCATTTGAGACAAACTCTAGAGAGATGCCGTCAGCACGGCATTTCCCTCAATCCCAAAAAGTCAACTTTTGGGGTGACAGAAGGTAAACTTCTTGGTCACGTAGTATTTGCTGAAGGAATCAAGATTGACTCGAAAAGAGTCAATGGAATCAAGTCCCTCGCTTTGCCGTCAAGCAAGAAAGCCGTTCATTCTTTCTTCGGCAAGGTAAACTTCTTAAGGAGGTTTCTCCCAGATTTTGCTGAAAAGACTTGTCACATCGTGAATATGATGAAGGGTAATGCCACGTTTCACTGGACGGCAGAAGGCAAAGCAGCGTTTGATGATATCAAGGAGGCCATTGCTCATGCGCCTGTGTTGGTTTGCCCTAACTACACCAAGGAGTTTGTTATGTACAGTTATGCTTCCGAGCATACACTATCAGCAATTTTGGTGCAGGAAAATGATGAGGGTTTTGAATCGCCCATTGCATTCATGAGCTGCCCCCTAAAGAATTACGAATTGAAATATTCTCAGATGGAAAAGCACGCTTTTGCAGTTGTAAAAGCTGTAAAGCATTTCCGGTTCTACATTCTGGGCAGTCATGTGAAAGTTCTCGTCCCAGATTCGACTGTCAAGTCTATTCTCACATAGCAGGAATTTGGAACAAAAAGAGGCAACTGGATTGCCAAGATTCAGGAATATGATCTGGAAATTAAACCCACTAAGTTGATACGTGGACGTGGTCTTTGTCAGCTTATTGCAAAAAATAATCCAGATGAAGAAATTTCAGGGGATGAAGAAGTCTCAGATGAAGAGGAGGTCGATCCCAGTACACTTCCTATGGTACTATTTGTTAGCACCACTGATGAATGGTATTCTAACATCGCTCATTTCCTGACATACGGAGAATGTCCTAATCACTTAACTCGGAAAGAAAAAAGGACCGTCAAGCTGAAGTCGGCTAGCTTCGTCTTGTGGGATAGCGGCTTGTATAAGCGTGCAATGGACGAGACATTTCTCAGGTGTGTTGATAAAGAACAACAGCAAAAGTTGCTGAAATCTTACCATAATTTGGCATGTGGTGGGCATTTCTCAGCACCAGTAACCGCTCACAAAATCCTGAGAGCAAAGTATTACTGGCCCACACTTTTTTAGGACATGTACTCTTGGGTGCGTAAGTGTGAATTGTGCCAACAATTTGTCGGCCATCCCAGGTTGGCATCTTTGCCATTGAAACCAGTTGTGATTGATGAACCTTTCCAGCAATGGGGCATTGATTTCATAGGTGCAGTTAATCCATCTTCAAGTGCTGGACATATCTACGTCTTAACTGCTACAGATTATTTCACCAAATGGGTGGAAGCAATACCTACCAAGCGTGCTACTTCAGATGTGGTGTGCAATTTCTTAAAAGAAAATATTATTTCTAGGTTCGGTGTGCCGAACAAGATTGTTGCGGACAATGCTTCTGCTTTCTCATCAAGTGAGATCACGGAGTTTTGTTTTGAACATGGTATAACTTTGTCACATTCTTCCGACTATTATCCGCAGGGTAATGGTCAAGCGGAATCTAGTAACAAGAATCTGGTAACTATAATCTGCAAGCTGGTGGACGAGAATCAACGTTTGTGGCACAAGGCTTTGTTTGATGCTTTGTGGGCAGACAGAATAACTCTGAAGCGAGCAATCAACATGTCTCCTTTTCAACTCTTGTACGGGTTGAATGCCGAGATTCCTATAACCTTGGAACTACCAGCCCTCAAGTTGGCTAAGGCCATTGAAGATGAGACGTTTGACAATTCTGTCGACAAGCGCATCATGTATCTCTCCGAATTGGAAGAGAATCGAGTTCAAGTGGCTGACCGCATCGCAGAACACCAGGACCAAGTAAAGAAGCTGTTTGACAAAAAAGCTAAGTCTCGAGAATTTCAAGTTGGTGACCTCGTTCTCCTATGGGACAAACGAAGAGAGCCAAAAGGTATGCACGGGAAATTCGACTCACTGTGGACAGGACCTTTCCAAATACATCAGTTGCATGGTGAAAACAGTTTCTTTTTAGCATACGGAGATGGAACGCCATTTGCCCTTCCTCACAGTGGGCAACATCTCAAGCACTTTACGCAGTAAAGAGTTTGGAGTTGGTATGTAAATACTTTTTATTTTTTAAGTCCTTTTGAGTTTTTGCGTTTTTGTTTCTGTCGTCGTTGTCGCCTGACTCCAAGCCCAATGGATGGATAAAGGCACTTGAATTCTGGATTTCTTCTCCCTTCGTTCTTTTCAAAAGAACAACCGAAGGAAGATCCCCAGCAGGAGCCAGCTGTTATCACGGAATCTAGCAGCGCTTGTTCCACGGATAACCCCCCTACGAAACTTGTCCGTTTCCTAGGATTCGTGAAGTTCAAGCACGCATAACGAAGTGATTCTCAAGCCACCTTGAAATGCGTTCCCAAGCCTCAAATAGTCAATTCGAGCATTCCCCCATGTTCGCCTCGCGAAGACTTTCGAAACGAGATCTTTCGCGAAGTTTCACTGTTCGTACTTAGTGAATTACGGAAAATGCAGTGGCATTGAAAAAGTGCGCTCCTGCCCTGAAGCCAAAATTGGCTAGTCTGGAAAATGCAAGGGCGCTAAAATTTAGCGCCCCTGCATGCAGTGAAATTTCCAAAAAGTGTAATAGCGCTGAATTTTAGCGCCATTACACTTTTCTTCGCCACTTAACTCTTTTTCATGTCTTTGGCACGTTTCTTCATGTTTTCGCGTTTTTCGTCAATCGTGCCACTTTTCGTGCCTAGATTTATTGCTCGACTTGAGTTAGGTTTTTAATTTTCCTTTTCACTTAAAAGTATGATTCGCCTTTTTCATTGTTTACATTTCATGTTCTTTTCTTCCTCTTGCTGTGCGAGTTTGCCTCTCAACTGCAAATCACGTTTTTGAGGTTTTGCATTCTTCTTCAGCATTCTTCGCGCTTTGGTTCGGGTAAGTCTTTTTGCATTGTCTTCTTCTTTCTTTTTTGTATATGATCTAATGTTCTTTATTCGCGTTTTTAGAACCCTACGCATTCTTTTCTTTTCTCCCTACGCGTTGTGTTCTCCATTCGCGTTTTTCATTCCTACGCGTTGTGTTCTCCATTCGCGTTTTCTCTTAATTCGCTTTTCTTAATTCTCCCTATGCGTGTTCTTCATTCGCGCATTTCTTCCTATTCTTTCACAACGCAAATTCTTGTGTTTCATTTTAATTTGATTCTCACAGATTTGTATCTTTCCAACGTTTTTGTGCTTGTTAAGCATGTTATTCATGTCGCTCTCTTCATATGTTGTGGAGCGAACTTTGAAATCTCAAAAAAGAAAGATTTCTTGATGAAACCCTTGAATGCGTATGCATTGATATTGAGACAAGTCTTCAAAAGCTTTCATGATTCAAACAAATTGCATTTGCCAAGCACGAGCGCCCTTGCCATTCATTCCTACATCTGCATTTCAAAATTGTCAAGAAAAAGTAGAAGCGCTGAATTTTAGCGCTATGACATTTTGAAAAGGTAAAAATTTTCCTAACACTGCAAGATGTAAGGGCGCTAAAATTTAGCTCCCTTGCATCAAAAGCAATTTCCCAGAGATGTAAAGGCGCTGAATTTTAGCGCCCTTACACTTTTTCCAAGTTTTCTCTAAACCTTCCCAAATGAACTTCATTTTTGACCAGTGCACTCCTGAGCCTCGTTTTTCCACCTTTGTGCATCGTTTTGCGTGCCTCGTCATCCGCTTCATGATTTCCCCTCCTCGTGCTCATTTTGCGCTTTCCCATGTTTCCTAACAATTGATGTTTGTTTTGGCTAAACGGATTGCAGTCTATTTTCAAAGATCGTCAAATCAAGAGTGATCAGAGTTCCAGTTCTTTTTGATGACTGCTACTAAGCCTCCTTCGAAAGCAAAAGGCAAGATGAAATACAAATATCAAGGTGTCTCTCCGCTGACTATGGTGCTTTCCAAAGTCGAAGAGATAAAAGATACAGAGGTTGGTCATCAAGACTTGGTTGACTTCGCAAAGCTAACCGAGACGAAGCCTCTCCCTGATTCGATGAGAGCAATCATACACAACAACCTCCATTTGGTGGCGATGTTCCCTACAGCTGCGCACAATACAGAGTTTGTTCTTCAAGTTGCGTCTCATTACATCAGAGAAAGCAGAAGTGTGATCGACTCTTCCGGGCACGAGATTCTGAGACTCGACCCCGATTTCTTTGACATTGTCTTCAAGGTCCCTCATATGGAGAAATATATTGACATCTCTATATCAAAAGCATAGGAGATCTTTGATGCTGATCCCAATAAGGCTAAACAGTTGATAAACACTCAATGGCTGAAAAAGCCTAGATCATCTGTTTCTAGATGGCCGAAAGGACTCCTAAGAAGTGACTTCAAAGATGACGTCAAGGATATGATCACGTTTCTAAGCAGAGTGAAAGGCTTGCCGGAATCGTCCACTTTTCACGATTGGATGTATGAATACATCAGGATCATAAGAAGGCAGAAGGTGCATATTGATTGGGGCAAACAAATTAGTGATGAGATACGTGAGCAGTTGATCAATGCTCCTTCTACATTGAAGTTCTACATTACTTCTTACCTGGTGTACGCGGCAGCTGTGATAAGACAATTCCCAGGTCTATCTACAAAAGGGAATCGGATGATGGTGCCTGTGTATAGATATTTCTATCAATTGGAGCTGTAGGAGAGATTTCATCATTTCAAACGAGTCACTGATGCTTTCTTTGCGCCTTTACTCTTCAACTTTGATCCAGCTTTGGAAAGAAGAAGAGTATCTGATGAGGCTTATAAGGTGGTAAGTAAAGTTGGATGCATTTTTCTCCAATTCCCAACGTTTACTTACTTGAGAGTAGGCTGCTACACTGGTTGTCCCTACATGCTACCACGTTATCCTTCGGATAAGTGGATTCTCATGGAAACATGCAGACAGTTGATGTCAGTGCAAAAAGAACGAAGAAGCAACCACAAGCGTGGGTTCAAGTTCCTAACTGACCATCGGCCGATATACTATCCAAATTGCACAAAAAGCTAAGTCTGTCTATGCTGAAATGCAGATCATGACCATCAAAACCTACAGGTATAGGTTTGATTTCGACTACCGAGATGTCAGAAAAAAGTTGCAAAAGGGTCACCAACATAGGTACCGTTTTGAGGACATCTGGGCAGATTGCAGAGATGAAGAAGCCATTCGTAAAATGGACTATTGCAGGTTGACTGTTCAACAAATCAGGGATCTTGGTATTGCTGATCTACCAGAGGATTTTGAAGATCCAGGTGATATCATGAATGCTGTCTATGATGAGCAAGGCATTGCTAAAAGGTCTTGCCTGCAATACAATGGTCTAGGAAAGAAGTTACCAGATGAGAGAAAGGTTGAGACCAATCCTAGCCAATACAGAAGAATGGTTACATAAACATGGTTATGCAATGAAAAGTTTCAAACAGACTCGAAGGAGAGGAATCCGAAGCAGAAGCTCGCCAACAGCAAGAACTCCGCGACAAAAACAAATCAGCGGCCGTTCCCACTTCTTCGCGAAGAGGTCCTAGGATCAAGTTCACTGTTGGTAAGAAAGATACCTAGGCTGTCCGAGAGATAGAAATCACAGAATCTCATCCATCTCGCTCTAAGGGTAAAAAGACTATTCCAGAAGAGATAGATTCCGATGAAGAAGAAACTTCAAGCGACCAATCCGCTGAAGATGAAGATTCAGCAGAAGCAGACTCCGATGCCGAAGAGGTTTTTGAAAGCGGGCAAGATTCTGATGAAGATTCTGAAGAAGGATCTGAAGGTGATTTTGAAGGTGAACCAGAATCGGAAAGACAAGAGGGTGATCAACAGGAACCCGAACATGATCAAGAAATAATTACTTCTCTTGAGAATGTAATTGAGGAAATTCCCAGAACATCATTGCCCGTGACTTCAAATGTTCCTCATACCCCTCCAGATTCAAGAACTCCTCCACCTCCTGTTCCCTCGTCACCTGTTCCTACCACAAGCATTCCTGCAGTTGAGATATCCCCTATCCCTGTAGCATCACCCCAGCTTGATACTCCTTCAGTGACAAGCATCCATAGTCATACGGTTGATATACTGTCAAGCCCTCCATCGTCCATTCCTAGCTTGTCTTCGCCAACGTATGATATTACTTCTGAAAACGAATTCAATCGTTTCATGAATGAGTCAATGCGTGATCAGCTCAATGTGTCAACTACAGGAGCAATGATGACAAACACTTCTCCAATTGTCACTATACCTATGGTGAGTTCAGATGTGACAATAACTTCAGAAGTAGCAATGGCGACTGAATGGACAGTAAATCTAGAAGTTCACACTTCTTTTCTTCCTCCTTGGCTAATATCTCAAGTGTCAAAGCGTAAAAAGCAAATGATTTCCCCAGAGGAGCTCGACCTCGAAGAGATAGTTCTTGCAAAAGCCAAAGGGAAGAAAAAAGCAAAAGTATACTCAAGGCTGAACGTTGATAAGTCTGGCCACAAGTATGCTGAAATTGGCATACCACCAAATGAAGAAGGTGATGTCAATATGGAGGACTACACAGTAACAAAGGTCCAGCTTGGCAAGGTTACCAACGAAAGTGCAAAAGCCGATGCACAAGTCACTTTGGATATCTTGGCAAGGCTGGATAAAGTAGAGCTTGTAGCATGTACAAACAGAGGGCGAGCATTATGCCATCAAGTAAAAAGACTGCGTGTTCTCCAAGTAATGCACAACCGGCCATGGTAAATATCAAGACCCAGCCTATCAAGAAAGCCAGAAATTTGCCTCCAAAGGTAGGGTGTTATATGATTTTGTTGAAAGATCATTGAACACGGATCTCAGATAATTTTTTGCAGATGAGAAAACTACATGCTGGCCAAGCTCACCACAGAGCTTGATAAAGAAAAGAGTGTACTTTCCCGGAGCGCAGAGACATGGAAAAATGCCTGTTGTCATGGTCGGAAATGAAACAGTAAAGCTCAGCAAATTGGTGGAGGTTGGGGTAATTCCCGACAAAGAAAAGTTCGTAGAGGTAAGAGAATCACTGAAACACATAATTCAAGTGGTTCAATCTCTCACAGAAGATCTTCACCAAGTACAGGAAGATGTCGACGGGCATCGCACCATTCTTGAGAAAGGTATCAAAGAGTTTCCTGGTCAACTTCTTGAGGAAAATCGTATCTTCCTACCGCCACAAAATATCCTGCATCTTCAAGGAAGCCATCATGAATTTGATTGACAGCTCGTGACTTCGAAGCTTCATAACATCATTTGTGATACAAGGCTCACATTGGACAACCTCGAAGACGATCTTGACAAAGTAAGAAGTTGTTCACTCATCCGCCATGAAATCGATCACGAATTCACACGATTGTGGATTACACCGCTGGTCCGATGAGAAGTTCGTGCAGGAGACTAGGAGGAAATTTGAAGACTTCCGCGCCCAATGCAAAGAAACGTGAAGCAGCCCCCTATTGTCCAGTGTTAGACATTTCCGGTGCATCCCATTATGCATCTTGTAAATATTTCTCAACATTTTCGAATGTCTTTTTGTAAATTGTAATTACACCAAGTCCAAAGATGTAATATTTTCAAAACAAATTACACTTTGACTTTGGTCAAAGTTAGGTGAGATCTCCTAAAATCGCTCACCTAACTTTCCCCGATTTTCTCAATCCCTTTCCTAATTTTTCTCATCCCTCTTTCTATATAATGTGAGGGATTTTCATTGTAAATTATCCTTTAGTGTTTTACAACGAAGTGCTGCCCTTTTTGAAGCAAATTTGTGAAAGTTTGCGTTCATGCTTTGTGAATGAGATTCGATTAATAAAGAAAAGGATTGCAAGCCAAACTTTGCGTTGGATTCAATACTTTTGTGAGTTGATATTATTTGGTAGTGATTAGTCTGAAGAATCTGAAGGACTCTAAGTAGTTTATGTAAACTTTGTGTTACATTTATTATTTAGATTGCATTTGTATTTGTGTTTATCATTTGGTTGAATGATCTACAAGACTTTGTGCTTGTAATCATTCATGCTCTTGCATGTTCTGGTTGAGTGATCTACAAGACTTTGTGCTTGTAATTATTCATACTCTTGGATACTTTTATCGAAGGATCTACAAGACTTTGTGCTTGTAATCGCTCGTTATTTGATACTTTTGTTGGATGATCTACAAGACTTTGTGCTTGTAATCGCTCATGCTGCTCGAGGAATTGCTGCGCTCTAAGAAGACTTTGTGCTTCTAACGTAACGGTACACTCTGCACAGATCCAACACCGATAAAGCTACGAACGACTTTGTGCCTTCGTGAGCTTTCCCTTTTTACTTTATTTGTTTGTTATTAATCACTTATGGTATCTCTACGCTTCGCTTTGACGAGATAGAGATATTGGTATTACTGCTAGTTGTTAGTTTAAGGTTATCAAGAATTGTGAACTTCCAACGGTGAAGCATTGTAAACATCTTCTCTGAAAAAATAGAGAATGATGAATGTAACACACCCCCCCGACTCCGTGAGTTTCGTGTACATTTTGTAATTATTTGTTTGATTTACTATCGCTTCTATTAGCAGTAAGAAGGGCGCCTCCCCTTTCCGAGAGGAGAGATTCACATCTCACATAGCTGTGGCTGAAGTCCAAGTTGTGTAATCTATCAAAAAGCTAATTACATAATTTTCACCCAACAGATAGCTTAATTGATTATTTAATTAAATGAAGAGATGTTATTAAATTAATTATTTATTAAGTTATTCCCATAAAATAAAATATCAAAAGGGATGACTTATTATTTAATTAATTTAATAATAAAAAGTGACTTAAGTGACTTAATAATAAAATAATAAAGTAATAAAGTCACTTAAGTAATATTTCTGGAATCTTCTAGAAGTCTCTTGGTGATGAGGTTGAAAAAGTATAAAAAGAGGCTTGGGCTATGCATTTGGACTTCTTGAGTTGCAAACACTTTTCTACTACATTGCTGAAGCTGAATGCTTAGCTTATTGTTTTCCAGTCTTCGTTTGTGAAAGACCAAACCTAGCTGGTTAACTGCCAATTTCGGTTATGCAACACCAACCCTAGTTGGATAGTGGAGGAAGATACTTCACTCTTTCTCATTGGACTTATTGCAATCATTGGAGGTCATTTTTGGAGAGATTTATGAGATATTTTGAGGTCTGTAATTTTGCTTCAATCTGCAGACCAGCCATGGAAGGATTAGCATTTTCATTCATTACTCTTCATTGAAGCTTCATCTCTTTGTGGGTATTGGAGGGATCACTTTCTCTTGCGAAGACAATCATTTCTATAACAATTTTGGAAGCCAATACTGCTGTATTTATTTTTCTAAAAAGTTGCCAGGCAAACCAAGGGCGACCTCTTGGCAAGGGGGCGATTTTAGTTTTGGAGGCACAATAAATTCCAATAAAATTTGTGTGGCATTGCTGGGCATAGAGAAGGGTTGACACACCTTCTTGAAGGAAAAATTCAGCTTCATCAAAGAGAAACGAGCTTATTTGTGGGTGCTGCTACAAAACCAGGTTCTTCATTTCTGAAGTTATTTTGCATTTAGTGTCTCATTTACATTAGGGATCATTTGCTGGTATAATCAGCATCACGACAATGTAATTACAGTCATATTATGAACAATCAAATTGCATATGTAAGGCTGTCATGAGTATGGTAGTTGGCATTGATAGTTTCAGTCATATCTATATTGTAATAAGTTTGATTGCACTTCATCTACAACTTGTAATCACTTATATTTCATTGCAATATCATATTGGAGATATAAGGAGTTTGCTGGTCATTTATTTGACAAAATGTCTTTTACATGTAATTGCATTACTTTGTGTTAGTTTTCATGCCAAGTGTTTGTGAAAATTCCTCTTGGCTGTAGGTGTGCATTTGCATTTAGAAATTCATTTATATGCACTTGAAAACACATAAAGAGTTGCATCTTCATTTTAGATAATTGCATAGTCATCTTGGAAGATATTTACAAGCATTTATTCATCATTGCATCAAGACAAAAGAAAGCAAAGCAATCTGAAGCTTATTATCAGCAAGTTGGGTGTTGCAAGCAAAGTGTTTGTCAAAATTCCAAGGGCAGAAAATCAATGTTCTTGGATCAGATTTGGCAAGGCACTTTACATGATTGGCCATTTTTCCAGGCGCTTACTATTTTTAGCAGGTTCACTCCGGCAGCTACCCAACACTTCAGAATCACGAACACAGTGGCATGCAACAAAAATGGGGTCAAACGAAGGTCATTTGGGACACATGCAAGTCAGATTAGGGTTTCCTACTTCCGTGCCTAAAAAGAGGGGGTAAATCTTGAGAAGTCTGAAAATTGACTTATCCCACCACGATCAGCATCCTTCAAGCAATCAGCTAGTAAAATTTGAAGGCAATCTGAGCACTTACTATTTATGGTAAGTCACTTTTGAAGCAGGCTATAAATAGTAGGTCAGCGAGAGGCACTAGCGAATAGGTCAGTTAACCCACGAGGACCCCATTGAGCAAATTTCAGATCAAACGGAGTTACAAAAGTTTGAAAATCAGGCACTTACTATTTTTAGTAGGTCCATATTTAGCAGGCACAGCGTCACCAACACTCCAACTCTCAGAACTCAACTACATGCAACGAAAACAAAGTCAAACGGAGGCCTACAAATGCACATGTAGAGAAATCAGGGTTTCCTAAAAAGTAGGGCGAAACGCAAGTCACTCTAGAACCACATCCAGTCATGATCAACATCCTTTAGGCAATCTGCTCTCAAAATTTGAGCTCATTCTGAGCACTTACTATTTTTAGTAAGTTACTAAAAATAGTAGGTGCATGCAAACATCAGGGGCCAACAGCTCGGTCACCTCACAAGGATCAGGGCAAAACAAAAATCAAGCCTTCCGAAGCTAGAAATCAACTTAAAATGCGAAGAATGTGAAACTTTCTAAAATAGCAGGTTAGGGCAGGCTGAGGGCATCATGAACAATCCGCCCCAAGTCAAACAGAAAGCTAGAAAATTCATCTAAATTTGGCAAAAATGGAAGCTCAGCCTCCTAGATGTGCCTCAAGGAGCAAACAATCACCATTCTCGAGTTTCAGCTTAATCTCACTCCAGCCATTTCTGAGCAGGAAGTTAATGTAGTGCTGGCCCGGTTTGTTGCTTTCGCGGTCAGAGAGAAGAACAATGGGAACAGGATCCTGGATGAGAATCTTCTAAAAGGGTAGTGGGCATTAATTTCCCATAGTGGTCAAAGGAGGAATCTGTCATTTTGTGCTCATTAATTGCACCACTCCACCTCCTGACAGTTACTAGGGCAGAATCTAATCTAGGGCATGTGTGGCTCAATATGAGCCGTCCATTGAGATTGGCTAGCTATATAAAGGGAACTCCCCCTCATTTGTAATTCATTAGATCATAGATAGACAGACAAAGTAGACATTCTGATAGAGCAGAGAGATAGCTTAGCATTAGTTTGTTAGCATAGTTTGAAGAAGAAGGAAAGTTTTCCTTTGAAGCTTTGTAAGAAATTGTTGTGAACACTCTCCCAATATAAAGAGTTATCATTGATGATGGTTTCATCTTTTGTTGTGAGTAGCTAGCGAGGTTTCTTTGCCCTTCTACTTCAAGTAGGACTTAAAGTACAGTAATTTTCATTTTTATGCACATAGATAGTTGTGAATTGTGGTGATTGATTAAAGCAATTTTGTTTAATCCATACCACTAGCGAGCTTGCTGATGGTAAGTTTGCCTTGTGTGGTCGACTGAAATACCTTTTAGGCTTAACTTCAATCATGATTCATGTGTTGGCATGCGTTGTTGTGATGGTGTTATCATGCTGAATTGTGATTTGAAAACTTCTCGCTACTCCTTTGAAGATTGCACCGACTTTGTAGAAGCTGTCCAATGCGAGGAAAAGCAAAGTCTGGTTGAAGCCTACTGAAGTTGATCCCACGTCCCGCTCTTAGATAGGACTTAAATTTTCTAATCCTTGCAGCCATTCAATTCAGTACTTTTCTGATTAGTATTAGGAAACTCGTACCTCATTGCCAAATCATTCGCATCATGTGAAAATCCTCTTTATCATTAGCCTGCTGTTTGCTGCATCGTAAACTTGTGAACAATTGTGTAAGTCCCCTCATGAAAATAGCAAATCACAACGGACCAACTGAGTGTACTCCATTGCATCGAAGGAACCTTGGAGTTGAACGTATGATCTCTCTTGCAATCTTAGCATACAAAATACTTTGATCAAGAGAGAATAGAGTAGCCGTTGGACACTTTATTCTGCTGTTTGGTGTAGGTCACAAAACACACATCAACAGAACGATTCTCACACCAAGCACCAATTATCATCCCTAGACAAATGGGCAGACCGAGATAGTCAATAGATGGATAGAAGGTTATTTGAGAAACTATCACTGGCCAACAGAGTGCTTGGGCAAAATGGTTGCACTTGGGGGAATAGTGCTACAATACAACACACCACATGTCCATAAAGATGAGCACATTCAAAGCATTATATGGGTATGAATCTACCACCTTTGGGAGTTTGATTACACAGGAGAGCCAAGTACCTAGGGCTAAAGACTTTATACAACAAAATATGGACATCATGAAAACCCTTAAAGACAATTTATACCAAGCTCAGAATCAGCAAAAGATGTACGCTGACCAGAATCGCACAGAAAGGACCTTTGATGTAGGAGGTCTTGTCATTCTACGGCTGCAACCTTACAAACAATCATCCCTCAAATCCAATGGGGCCGAAAAACTTAAGCCCCGGTTTTATGGGCCTTACCGGATTACAAGAAAGGTTGGTGAAGTAGCCTATGAGCTAGAGCTCCCCAAGAACAGCTGCATTCATAACGTTTTCCATGTGTCAAGGTTGAAGAAAATACTTGGCAAACAAGTGATCCTTTCTATGGAGTTACTTCCACTTGATGATGAAGGTAAACTGGTCCTCGAGCCAGAAGCCATCCTCAATATGAGAGAGAAAAAGTTAAGGAATAAAAGCATCCCAGAATTCTTGGTGAAATGGAAGGGTCTCATGGAAGAAGATGCTACATGGGAGAGTGAAGAAATTCTCAACCACTCAAACCTCCAAGTTGCTAGAGGGCAAGCAATTTTTTGGGAGGGGGGGATTGTCATAACCCCAAGGAGACATACCTAAATATTTTCTTATTTTTACTTTCATGAAAATATATATATATATATATATATATATATATATATATATATATATATATATAATACATTTCATTTGCTAAAAACATCATTTAATTATATTGCACTTACAAAAAGAAAAGCAACATACAAATTATACATAAATATAAAACACATAACATATGTGTCAACTAATCCTAAGAACACTTAAGCAAATCACACCCTTTCATAGAGATGCGATTGGGTCTATAGCCACATCCATCTGAAAGAACACACCTCCTCCCTTGAGATTGATATAAGAGGAGCCTGAGATCAGTGGAAGAGAACAAAAAAAACGAAGTAGCAGGAAGGAGGGTCGAACCACAAAAGTATTGATCAGGCCGCGACCAGGTGACATCTCACTTAGTCTAATATTCTGCTTATCTAAAATCAGATACAACTGTAATTGTTGAACATTGCGAACTCTTACTGGTCTTCATACTGTTACTTTTTATTTTAGTCTTGTTATCTTGCTGTGATTTAAATCTGAGACAATATCCACCCGAATCTGTCGAACCTGGGATAGGCCGAATATGCTTAAAAGGATTCTGCATTAAATTGTGATAAGAGCAACTAAGGGACCCTTGCTGGGCCATGGGGGCAGCATTACAAATACTAGTTTCCTTAAAATCTCTATCCCCTTGTATCGAGCTGTGCTGCATTGATAATGGAATGGTACTAGATTAATTTGAATTTAATATCATTGATTTTGGAAAGTGCATCATTGGTAGAACAGAATATGATAGCACTGCATTTAGCTTCCATCAATGCTGGCATTGCATTAGATAGTGTGTATTATCATTGATAAC
This sequence comes from Sequoia sempervirens, assembly GCA_007258455.2. NCBI lineage: Eukaryota > Viridiplantae > Streptophyta > Pinopsida > Cupressales > Cupressaceae > Sequoia > Sequoia sempervirens. The sequence goes on along the minus strand of VDFB02150125.1, from coordinate 9,898 downwards.
AAGGTATGATGAGAAATGACATTGATATATTAAAATAAATAACGTGTACTTTTTGCATTATGATACATTTTTCATGCACTCATGTAATACTCTTAAACATAATAAATGCATATAGATGAATCAATAATAAATGCATAAGTGACTGTCCAAAGATTGTCTTCTTCGTGCTTGGTACCCTATTAGGGAGGGCGAACCATGGGTGGAGTGGTGCGTAAAAACCCCACTTATGATTCCACTACGGCCATGGAGGGGTGGTAGACTGGTAGGCCTAGGCCACTTTGACTTTATGGTTCCTTTCCCCTAATAGGATGATTGTCTTCCGAGGTGTTGCCATGAGTGGAGAATGCAGGTACTAAGCCGCTAAGAAAGGAGGATTGTAATGAGCAACCTCTCGTGCTTGGCATGAGGGCTTCAGGGCAGATCCACCCATGGCACTCCTCTTGCTTGTTAAATTACAATTATGATTGTGTCTGATTTTGATATTTGATATTACGGCTAACATATAGATATGTGGATATATATATGCATATGGTGAATGCAGGTCTTCACTCACAGATTATCCTATTGCAAGGCCATTGGGTGGGAATAGAGAATCCAAACCCTCTAATCTTCAAGCAATCTTAGAACCGGACAGGTAAGGGACATTACAACCACCCAAACTCCATGCCAATCCCTTGAGCAGCAATTAGAATGAGGTTTACGGCTGCTGTTGTGTAAGCTGATGTATGGTAGATAAATGGTGACCAGAATAATGTAGAGTGTTGTAGCAATACCTCACGCCCCTTGTTGCAAATCGTGGCCTCATACACAGAGATTCTAGTTACCCATATTTCTCATCGATTCCTTGCAATATCAGTACATTCATTTAACATATTAATGCCCACACATGAAAATCGACCAGCTAGCAGGCACTATTCAACCTTCAATATTTGCCAAAGATATAATCGTTATTTCCCCCAAATTTGTATATATCTGCACCTGTTAGAAAAGATAAATCGTTCCTCTCTGCAAATTCATCTCCACAAATTTGGAACCATTGCGCTATTGTGCAAGTGCGAATCCTAAATGAATCCGCCTAAATCCAGCTAGGGTGGAATCTTTCACCATTAAAACTAGATACCCATAGGAATTCCCACCTAGGGTTTTAGACTCCGAAGAGCTCCACCAAAAACCAAATAAAAATAATAATCCACCATAATCAAGAAATGAGCTCACATCCCTTTTTATAACCATCTGGGAATCCCTTTTTAAATTTCCCGCCAAAACATATTAGCACTTTTGTTAAATTTAGTGATCAGATTAAGTGCACAGAAAATTAATTCATAACAGACAATAACACAGCAGATACCCTGGGAAAACCCTCCTCTTGAGGGAGAAAAACCCAGCAACAATATATCTCTTATATATTGAATTTCAACAAAGAAAGTCTCCTTTTACAATAAGCCAATATGGAGGCCAAATGTGCGCACCAAAGAAGAATGCAACACAGTCAACACAGAATAATAATTCGCTGATACAAGATACAGCCTCAAAAGATATCAAACTGCCTTGAAGAACTCGCACTTGAATAGTAAGCAATCTGAAACTAATAACACAACCTTCTGCTCTTGAACTGAACTCGACTATGAATAATAAGGACTGAATGATGATCTTGAAGTGGACGAATCAATGAGTATATATACAACTGATTAGAAGAGACGCACCCCTTCTAATTATCATGTCGGCCTCTAACCAAAAGTCGTCACTTTTAAATGCAAGAAGTCGGCATTAATAAATTATGTCTTCTTCAAGGAAGTCGGCCATAATAAACAATCATAATCTTAACAAATGAAGTTGGCCTCAAGTAAATTTCATCTTCTTAAGAATATGTGCCTCTTCATTAAATCGCCATATAAATTAGATAGTCGAAGACTATCATCTAATTTATTCAAATATGATAATGTAGATCGGCTGGAAGTCAAGATCGACGCTGGTATGAACATCACCAACTTTATTATAAAGTGACTTTATAAAATATCTTTTAAATATTTCCTACCTGTCATTTCATTATAACCCTGCAATCTAATTATTTAATATTACCTTTTCAAATATACTTTTGCTAGGCAATATTAAATAATTAAAATAATTAAATAAATTAGTTAGTTGGGCAAGCCGGAAAACGGGGACATTACAGCCACTTCCACCTGCAATATTTTCATACGCTTTGATTGGCACTTGGTCATTTGTGTCTATCCTCCATTTGTGTCTATCCTCTCCTTTGGAATGCTTTGATTTTGACTAGGAGGTTTTGATCTCTTGTACTTTGGTGCCCATGTAGTATGTTTTGTCAGTTTCCTTTCAAAGAATCCTTTTGTTTTGTCAATGACTATCTTATTCATCCAATCCTTTGAAATTATCATCCATGATAGAACCATTGACAAAGGTTTCCAATCCAACTTTGGTTGAACAAAGTGAGGTGACAAAATATCCTCTCTTGAATTCGCTATATCTTGTGCTCTGAAGTAAAAGATCTTAGCTGCTCCAATGTCATATGACTACATTGTTAACCCCCTATTTGAGCTACAAACAATGGATTAGAAACAATAAACAAACCCAACACTCAAATAGATGGCAACACTTGTGATAGAGCAAACAATGAGGAAAACGACTAAAGTGCAAAGTAAACAAAGAACACAAGTATTTATACCTCCATTGTGGTGTGTGGATGTGCTCCAAGTGATTAGATATGGAGACTCTTTGCAATTGCTACTCAAATGGATAGCATGAGGGTGCAAATGAGTGATTTGGTTTTGAAATTCAATAGCATAAGATTGGATGATGGAATGAGGGTGGTAAGCCTCCATTAAATAGATTTCTCAAGAGAGAAATAGAGGGCTTGGATGCAAAGATGAAATGAAGGGGATTCATAGCCTTGTGACAAGCGTTATGAGGAGGGAAGAATATTCTTGATCAATGGAGGATATTTGATTCAAGTTGTGGGATTGAATGAGAAGAGAGCGAGTTGAAGATGAGGTGGAAGACCAAGCATGCTCACACTTGTGTGAGCATTGAGAGCCTGCAAACACGTGTGAGCAAGGTGGTGAAGAGTCAAGGTCAAGGGGTGAGGTGGAGGGCTATCATGGCTCCAAGTTTGCATTTTCATACATGTGAGCAAGGAGTGGGATGAGTTAAGCATGCTCACACATGTGGGAGCAAGGAGTGGGCTGAGTTAAGCATGCACACACATGTGGGAGCATGGGGTGGGGGACACATGTCAAGAGGTGAATGGTTAGCCTTTGATCCATGGCTAAAGATTGGGGGGCTAAGATTAAATGACAATTATTTTGTCCATATATGGTGATGTGGAATTAAATATTGGAGGAAATGTTAATGAGGGGTTCATTAGCCTAAATCAATTAATTGATTTAGTTGGAGGAATTGTGTAGAAACCCTTGTTTCCCCGTTTTCTGAATCTGACTGATTTTGTTTGTTTTTGCGTTTTTTGACTGTTTTTGGGTTTTTGTGCAATAAAGAACTAATGTGATTTTTGCAATAAAATAATATAAAATCTAAATAAAATCTTTCAACTCTAAAAACTATGAAATCTATTGAGAATAAGGTTGCCAGACTATTTATTAATCTTCTGAGATGATTACAATGAAGATCTGATAACATGCAACTAAGGAAAACAATATTATTCAAAAACCTGGTTTTGCTGATTTCAGTCACCAGAGTGATAAAGAAATGGTACGGCTCCCAAGGTAATTGCTTTTTCCTCCTGTCAGGTGATTGAGAAGTGATCCAGTGATCTAGGCGCTCCAATAGATGAAACCAGATGATAACAAAGGGAGGCGATTTGCATTGGCTGAGAGGTACGGCCTTTTGATGGTACGGATCTGCTGTAGCAAGTACGGCTGTAGCAGCAGCAATAAATGAAGAAGAACGGCCCTCTGGAGAGTCTCAAATCTTCAATAAAAATGGACGCCTTGATGAAGAAACCTCCTCTGGATGAATTCAATAACCAAAACCCTGAATGTAAAACAACTATGAAGCTCTGTAATTTCTTCTGAGTGAAGAAATCTCTTGCCTGGCAATAAATCGGATGATATCTCACACCCTCTGAACTGCTTTCACTGGAGATGGCTCGTTCCCCAATGCTCTGAGATTGAAACCCTTGGCTTCTGTGCTCTGGTCAAACTTGATCAATTTTCAATTCACAAATAACATAATGGCTCGAATTTCCAAGCAAATGCCTTATACTCATGAAAAGTGCGAATTCCTTAAAGATAGGGAATCATTAAAAGAATTCGACTTTTATTATTTAATTTCTCAATAGTCTCCGATTAAATTTTAATAATAAAATATAATTGTCAAATGGCCCCTTCCATGATGGGCGACCCCCTTCAGCTCAAATCACTTAAGTCATAATATTAAAATATTACAACTTTATATTATATGCTCCAGTTAATTAATATTTAATTAATTCAATTAAATATTAATATCTCACTCAATATTCACTCGATGCATGAACCGTCTGAAGCTGACAACTAAGGAAGTGATTCTGCACGTGATCCATCCATACTGCTAAAAATAGCAGGGGTCCCTCGCTGAGTGCTGAATACTGCTAAAAATAGCAACTCAGGCTAGAAGTGTCCGAACGAGCCCGAACGAAAGCCAACCGATCAAATACTGACAATCTGAAGCTGAGCCAAGCTCCATCAATACCCTCTATCCATCCCATCAGTCTACGAGGGTCGCATAATAGGCTAATCCTGTGCTCTGAGAGATGTCAACTAGAAGGGGACATGACAAATTGGGGACTAAGGTTAGTTTGATTAATTAACCTTAAGGTATTAGAAGAAATAATTAATTAATTGTGGGGGATAATTGAATAAATAATGACCTATTTAATAAATTTGCAAAAAGTTAGTATGAAGAAATACAAATGAATTTGGGATGTCTACATATGCTTTCCTTCTTTGAGCATCAAAGTCATCAATGCAATTCGCCCAAAAATTCTCAATGTTAGGTAGATGAGCAAATTTTTCTTTAAGTCTCTCAACCATAAAACCTTTTGAATCAAGTTTCTCCTTTGATTGTGAAACTTGAAGTTAAAATTAGAAATCTATTTTTAACATCTAGGACTGTTGCACTCTTTTATGAACCAATTTGTATAGGAAATGTCACCCTTGTTCATGCTTTTGCAAGTGAAATGTGGCATGCTAATTGTCTATAGTACTCCAAGAACACTACATTGTCAGTTAAATACTATGGCAGATTATATGGATAGGAATCAAATCCACAAACTTTGATATAAGTAAAGGTGAGGAATTGGATAAATCAATTAGCCCACTTTAATATAACCACCTTGGCTTATTTTGAGATGCAAACATAGTTATGATTTTATAAATCCCTCACTATTGGCATCGAGAAAACATTATTATCTTTCATATGGTGCTTTATACCTTGCATTCTAGCCATGGATAATGCTTGTAAAATATGTGTTCCTCTTGTATTTTATTCAATCCTATGAATATTTTTGTCTATACCGATGTGTATGCCAAATAAGATACCATATGGAAGCTCTTTGCCTTGAAGAGGCCGACCAACTACTTATGAATACTATCATTGATGAGATGTACCTAGTCAATGTAGTTCTTACCTTTGCAGATGCTATTGATGATTTACAACATCCAACTTTTGAATATCTGCATTTCTAGCTGTCCCATTACTCTATTCAACAAGGTAATCATTTAACTAAGCTAGTCTTTGAAGTCATTCTGAAACAAGATCTCAGCCAACCGTTTTGGCCTCTTCGGCTTTAGTAACCATTTCCTTCCCAATTCAAGCTGACATCCCTCCAACAATCTGCTCTGGTTCGTAGACCTCAAGATCAATCACCAGTGTCTCCTTGAATGGCTATATGCCTAGGGCTATCTCAAATGAATCCACATCTAGTTTGCACACGACTTGATTCTTGGCGATCTTGATCTCCCAGTGTACTGGTCACAGTGGTACATGACGATCACCAACTCCAACTCCAAAGACTGAGTTGCAACTGGGAAAGAGGCTGCTTGAACCAATCTGTTATTCCTTAGCCTTTTAGCAAAATTACTCCTGCTTTGACCTCCTTACGAATTTTCAGATCAAGAATGTTGATGTGCTCGAGCAAGCTGTCACAAACATGCCAAAATTTGTTCCGTAGAACTATCTTTGTCTCGGTGACATGCCTGTGGAACTCCTGCTTTAAAAATCAACCCTTCTGCTGCTCACACTTTGCAAACTGCTGCCTTAGGGTTTTAGGGCATTGGAAAATGCAGATGAACCCTAGGAAAGATAATTCTGTCAAAGTATAGGTCTGAAATTCACTGAAAAACTTCTGTAGCATCTGTAAAGATCTGAATTTTGATGTTTTGGAAGCCCTAGAAGTGGCCAAACTGATATAACATGGAAAAAGGAGCTGCAAACCATAGGAGACGTCAATATAAAGAAGAATGATAGAAAACGGGCATAACACCCTTAGGAATTGAAGTAGAATGGCTGAATCTGCAATGCTGACCTTGGAACTTGCTGAAAACCCTGCAAAAAGGAAAATCCTTGCTCTAAATCTGCTCTTGAATGCTAATCAATGGACGATTGCGAATCTGTTGCAAGTGTTTTCATATATATATATATATATATATATATATATATATATATATATTCACATATATATATTGTGAATCTGCTCTTGAATGCTAATCAATGGACCATTGTGAATCTGTTGCAAGTTTTTTCATATATATATATATGTGAATGGCACTAGCCTTAAGTTATTTTTCCTTTGCTTTCTTCAAAAGCAGGCCAGCAGCTTAAAATAGGCACTTGTTATTCGTTGAGACTGACTTATCAACACAAAAGTGTGCTTTAGAGTATCCTCTGTCACTTAAGATGCCTCTTGGCTCACTACTGTAATGTCCCCTTCTAGTTGACATTGACACATCAGCAGGGTTAGCCTATTAAGGGCTCTCGTAGGCTAATGAGGTATGGTGAGAGAGTCAGCTGGCAGTCATTTGGTGATTACTTAGCTCAGTATTTGTTTGGAGTAAGGCTTTCCATCATATTTCATCATTATTTCTATTTATGGAAACCTTATTTTATAATTTGATGTTGAGATGCACTTTATTATTAATATTATATTTTAATATTTTATAAAGTGCAAATAATTAAAATATATTGGAATCTTCTAGAAGTCAAAAAGATAATATTATTTTATTGAGGCTGACCTCTAGAGGAAATGCATAAATAGACCTTGAGGTCTCACCATTGAGCATCCAGATTTGATGAATTGTTGATTGGTGATTTCTTCTTGAGCATTTGTGGAGCCAAGTGGTCTGCAGATAATCAATTTGTCTCTGGGAATGAAAACTCCCATTGATAGCATAACCGAGGGAGTGAAATATCTCTTGAAGGGTTGCAGATTGGAGGTGATAATTCAGTCACTTCATTGGGCAAATTTGTGGTTTAAAGCCAATTTTGCATGATTTGATTTGGAGTTCATATTGGCAATCATTTTGGAGCTAGGAGATATAATCGATTTTCATAAAAGAGTGCAGATTGCATCAGCATTGATCATACCAACATACAGATTTGTTATCAGCCATTATTACCTACTTGGAGAAGCTACGATTTTGCTTGGAACTTATTCATCTTGGTTAGATTTTGTCTTTCACCTTGGGCGCACTACATAGGAGGATTATAGGATGAAGTTGGTTGCATTTTGGAGCCCATAACAGCTGGAGATTATTTTATAATAATCTTTTATATCAGAACAGGGGCGGCTGCTTCAGACATTTGCATTGGGCATTTGAGGCCATCACTCTTTGGGATATTGCTTGCATCTTCATTGGAGACTCAAGGCGACTTCAAGAACCAGGTTCCTATGTTTATTTCATGCATATTATATGTCATTTAAATGCATAATAGGAGGTACGGCTGTAGGTGACAGTGCATATCAGACTTAAGCATTTATTCATATGTACTTTGCCAAGAGTCTTGGCTATTTGATATGAGCATTGTTTAGAAGAGGAGTGTTAAGTAGTTGTTTCAAATTAATAGTTGTGAATGTGCAATCAAAAAAGCTTTGTAATCAGATCTTGAGTTTGCAAGCCAATTGTTTGTAAAATTGTCTTTGGCTGTAGATGCATTATACCTTCTTAGTACTTCATATAAATGCAAGAGAGCATAGTATTTCATTTAGAAGCTTGCATAGTAATTGTAGGAGGTCATTCAAGCTTTCAAAAATAATTTGGAATTCACTCTTAGCATCCTTTCAATCAAGTAACTTCAAACTGAAACATTACATCAGCAAGTACAAGGTTGCATATGAATTGTTTGACATAATTACAAGCAGCAAATCAGGGCAAATTGTGATCAGTTTGAGCAAGGCTCATTACAACTACCTTTTTAATACACGCCTTAACACATTAAGGTGTGCATTATATGTGCTCTTACACTTAGACTAGATTGCCCTAGGTGCATGTTTACTCACTGGGTAGTGTTCAGTGTACTGAGTAAACGGGAATAATTCACAAACATAATGTACGTACTAGAATATGAATCACAATTGAATCATAGGACAATCGTAAGAGTAATTGCACAACACAATGGATTGATTGATTTCATGAAGTATCTCAACAATACATAGCAATTGACCGCCTCCGACTACAAATGACAAGATACATATATAGATGGCCGAGGTTGGTTGGGATACCAACCGTCGGCAACTCTTCCTAACTACCTGCCCGACAACTAATCCAACTTTTACTTTAAACTGTGCATGTATTATTTAAACTATTTTTATCTATTTCCAGTACGACCGACTACAACATTTATTTAATTAGTATGGTCGATTACAATATAATTATTTATTAACATGGCCGTCTACATCATCCCCCCCTACAAAGTAGTCGTCTTCCAGACGACTGAAAACAAAAAATGCCAACTCCTCGTAGTTTTCCTGTAATTGATTCTCCCTCTGTGCTAAAAGTCGTTGTGCATCTACCACCTGGGTATCCTTCTCTATCAACTGACCCAATACTCTGTCCCTCTCTGCCAACTTCTCCTCAAGAGCTGCCACTCTCGTTTGGTCAGTTGCTAACTGCTCTTGTAACTATACTATGATGGTTGGTTGTATTGCAATTTGGCAATTCCAATAAATTTGATGGGGGTTTGGGGGCAACACCACCAGTGGGGTCGAGGGGTAGTGCCCCTCGCGGGGGTTTGGGGGCAGCACCCCTCGCGAGGTCCAGGCACTCGCGGTATAGGGCGGGGTCAAGGGGCAGCGCCCCCGCCGCCAAGACCAATTTAACACTTCTGAAACCACTCGAAACTGCATCGCGTGCCTTATTTTCATAATTTTTCCACAGGTTCTGAATAGTGTTGACGAAGCCGAAAAATACAGATTTTGCATTGTTTTTCTTAGACTTTACTTTCTCCAGGTCGATGCTTGGTACGACCTGCCTTTTACAAACTTCGATACTTGGTACGGCTTGTGTTTTGAGTGGTACGATCGTTCGTACGGCTTGTGTTTTGAGTGGTACGGTCGTTCGTACGACTTCACTCTCTCTTGTGCGTACGACCTTCTTCCTGATGCGTACGACTTCACTTTCCCTTATGCGTACAGACTTCTTATTTTGTTTGTGGTGTATGGCCTTCCGTACGGAAACTCTTCTCTTTAAACGTATGGCTTGTGTTTTGAGTGGTACGGTCGTTCGTACGGCTTGTGTTTTGAGTGGTACGGTCGTTCGTACGACTTCACTCTCTCTTGTGCGTACGACCTTCTTCCTGATGCGTACGACTTCACTTTCCCTTATGCGTACAGACTTCTTATTTTGTTTGTGGTGTATGGCCTTCCGTACGGAAACTCTTCTCTTTAAAC
>VDFB02150124.1:0-19672 GCA_007258455.2 Sequoia sempervirens | reverse complement strand
AAAGAAAAAAGGATGCCCAATAACTTGAACATTTCCCAATAGTGAATTGACTTCTAATTATACTAGGCTAAATACTAAAGCATGGGAGTAATATATTGTCTAGAGCATTGAGTTTTTCTCCACTTGATATTAGATCCAACAATTAGATAGAAAATATTCACAAACATTATGTAATCTCCCTTTTTCAGTCCATTCCAACATTTTTGGAAACTCCAACTTTCTTGGGGAGTGTCAACTTTATCAAAAGGGTATTCTGACAATGGCAGAGTTTATGGAGCCAAGATGAGTACAATGCTACTTTTTGTGTGTGGATCTAACATTCTAGGAACACTCCACACTTCTTGGAGAAGTTTGTCATCATGGGAGAACGCCAATCTGTTGTACCCCAAAATTAAAATTTTTGTTACACTTAGATATTTTGAAGAAATGAGTAAAAGTCTTGTCAAATCAGTCAAAAAGGTCAAAATTTGGGTGTGCATGTCTTGCATGAGGGGTTAAAACGCAAAATTTTCAATTTCTGATGATCTGGGTCTGCTAAGAGCAACTTAATCTACAAAACCCAAATCTCAGTTTTTCATCCCTAAATTTTAGGAAAACTGCTATTTTTAGAAATTTTCTAAAATTAGTAACGTTTTCTGGGTCTTTCTGGGTTTCTCTCGAAACGGATACTGGCAAAATTTTCTAAAAATAGAAAGTTGGTCCGACAGGGTCCAAACTGATTTTGATTGGCTCAAAATGTGTCCACATCAAACTGGTGCAGTCAGAATCTAAAAATAATCAGTTTTGCCCTACTGGGTCTTTTCTGCTTTTCGGAAGCATATATGGAGCTCCGAGGTCATCAATGGAGGTCATTCGGCTGCCAGACGTCAGTTTCAGCACTCAAACATTCGACAGAAGATGAAATGATGAACGTGCACAAAGAACGAGAAAGAAAATTGAAAATTCATGAAAATTTTCTAACACTGGCAAGTTTGGGTGCCCCTGTTGAAGAAAGGCGCCCACCTTTTTAGGGCATCAAATGTCAGAATTAGGGTTTTCACCTCCAATCAAAATTGTTCAGTTCTCTGCCAACTTCGCAATGGATTCAGCGATGCAGTTATCAGATTACTCAGTCATCCGGAATTCAGCGCTGAACGGGAGGTTTCAAACTGAAGTCAACGTGAAGAATTTGGAAAAGATTACAAAATTGACTAAGTGTTGAAATTTTGGGCGCCCTTGGTGAAGAAGGGTGCCCAACTTTTTGGAGGGGTAAATTCAGCAGCCATGATCCAAAAGTATGCTCAATCTTTTCAAATTCCACCTAGCTTCGCGATGCCTGTCTTCGTCAGCATATTCAACTGGTCGTCTTCCGGCAAATTTGAATCAAAGACGAAGGTTCAGAGTGAAGGTTTCAAACTTGAAGTTGAAAATTATGAAAAATGGTTAAGTCTGGGAAGAATGGGCGCCCCAGGTGAAGAAGGGCGCCCAAGTTTTCAAGGGCCCAAATGAATGAACTTGCAGATGTGTGTCTAACGAAATCTCTTCTCAGTTGATCCAGCTTTCCAATGAGACACTCGGCACGTCAATCGGAGTTCACAGTCACCAGATACGAAGAGCTGAAAGTGGGGTCCGACAAAGGCTGAGAACCAAAATTCAGAAGCAAACACAGAAAATCAAAAATAAAACTAACTCTGGTGAAAGTGGGCGCCCCCAGTCAAGAAGGGCGCCCAAACTTTTGGAAGCCTTAAACTCACGTTTGGGCAAAGTTCATTCCAGAAGACCCCTCTTCATTCTTCGTCAGCTTCGCGATGAGTATAAAATCCAGTCAATCCGACGCCCGGAGCTCCAGATCCGACGAGATCGTCTGTAGAAGAGGATTTAATGAAGAAATTTGAAGATCAGAAAAATGGCTATCTCTGGGAGAAATGGGCACCCCTGGAAGGAAAAGGCTCCCATGAATTCGGAGGTCAAGATGAAGTCGTTCACCAAAGATGCCTCCAGAACTTCTTTCTCAGTTTCAGTCAGGCTCCGCCGTGAAACCTTCAGCTCGCCTGTCAGATCAATCTGTCAACGGGAAATCGGAGGTGAAGTAGCATGTCAAAATGAAGGAAAATTGAAAATATCAAAATTTTGGCTAACTCTGAAAGAAGTGGGCGCCCTTGGTGATGAAGGGTGCCCAAATTTTCATGCCTTAGAGAATTTTTGAGATTTTCAAAAAGTTTCAAAATTGCCAAGTGAAGGATGGCGTCCAAGTTCAAGGAGATTGAGTTTTAGGGTTTTGGAAATAAAAGCAAAGAAAGCAAAACCTAATCCAAAGCCCTAAAGTCTATTTAATCTCATTCTTTCATGTATTTTTCATTATTTTTGCGTGTAGCATCCGGTGAGGAGAAAAGTTGGAGCAGCAGTTTGAAGAATTTTGTGGATTCAAGAATCCATCTTGCTGGCTTCCATCAGATTTTCAGACCAGCAAGCATAAACCCTTGCTTTTTCAAGCTTTTGTTCCTAAAAGATCAAATTCTTTTTCGCTGCATTAAGGCTTCTAAATTTCAACCATCTGGGTCTTTTTGCCTCAATCTTCTGAAGAATTTTTCAAGAACTTCATCAAGCTGCAGCAAGTGCTTTTATTTTGCATGTCAGTGAAAACCTTAGTGCATTCAAATTTCAACCATCTGGGTCCTTTCCAATCAGTCTTCTGAAGAACACCATATCGCAGCTTTTTTCAAGAAAGTTCAAAATCTAGGGTTGGCTGCTTTTTCGATCAAACGTCAGGGTTTTGCAAATCCAATCAACTGGGTCCATTTCTAATCTTGTTCTCAACAAAACCCGTGATGCCAAATTTTTCGAAAATTGAAGAAATTAGGGTTTGCTGCTTTTCACAAAATTCAAAATTTTCTTTAAAAACGGACGCATCTAGGCTTGTCTTTGCATCGACATTCGAACAAAACCCATATCTCTAAAAATTTCTCAAAATTTGTCCGCTGGAGCACAAAAATCAGCATTCTAAAATAGAAATTGTTCAAGACTTTGTTCCGGAATCCAAGGCGAAGTTTACAAATATTCTTCGAAGTTTTCCTCGAATGAAGTACACTCCTAATGTTTTCAAGTCCTAATCAGCTCTTCACAATTACATCAAAATACCGAGATGGGGACTTGCACTCATGTCACCGGGTGTTTGGATCTTACATGCCTGGAAAGAGAGCAGGCAACACTTCAATCAAGAACCTGGGACATTCCCGACTCCTCGCAGCAGCGTCAATTCCTATATCAGTTTAGAGCCTTGAGTTCGTAATCGCTTGCATTAAGCATTACAACCCAGCTACCAGGGAGATCCAGTCAGCAGACGGTAGATTGATTTGCAGTCTAAAGCCCGATATGGTCGAAAGGTGTTTTTCCATTCCACCGTGGCCTGAAAGCGTAACTCTTTCAAAGGATGAATGCGAAAGGATGTGGAATATGCATAAAGATAAATATAGCAAGAAGATTGCACAAAGATGGATGAAAGAAAAACATAAAACATTGCCCAAGAATGTCGGGCGAGGGGAGTTCAAGGACGAGGTTGCCATCATCATCACTTTGCTCACCAGGGTCACTGGCTCAGAAGATGCCACCAAGTTCCAACCTTGGATGTTTTATGCCATACCACATCATGAAGAAAACCGGAATTTAAGTGATTGGCCTACTTTGATTAGTGATCGCCACAAGAAATAACCTAATACTTCCAGCTTTCATGTATTCCACATGGTGTCATCATACCTAGTCTAATTCGGGTGGCCCTATCAAGGTCAATTCAGAGGGTTGAACACCGAGGATCAAGAGCCGCGATAACACATATATAACTATTATCCCCAGTTGGAATTCACAAGGTCGTTGCACCACTACAAAAGGGTGAATGAGGCCTTCTTGATGTACACAGTGTGGGACTTAGACAACGAATTGCACGTCCGCATCTCTTCAATTGCCAGGGCAGCAATGGCGGAATGGGCGGATTGGTTTATACAGTTTCCTACCTTTACCTATCTCAGGGTCTATGGTTATTCAGGTGCCCCGCTCATGTTGCCAAGGTATCCGTCAGATGAGGTCATCTTCATGGAATTCTTGAGGCAGGCTCACGGTGTCCACACAGTCTTGAGGAATAGAAAGAAACCCTCTCTTCACTTTCCATTAGGGTTGGGTATTTATACATGCAGGACCGCTGCAGATGCCAAGACAATTGGAGAAGAGTTAGATAAATTCTGCCTCAAATCTTATAGCGAGAGACGATCATTTGATCCTCGTGGTGTCTACGCTGGCTGATTGGAGAAGAACTATAATCACATAGCCGCACTTGAAGATTTTTGGGCTAACTGTGCAGATGAGTTTGAAGTGCGAAGGCGTAGTTACAGCAGGCTAACTCTCCATCAGATGAAAGACTGCTTAAATGAAGATATAGAAGGGCTCTCTGATGATGATGAAGATGTGCTTCTCCCGATGTACACTCAAAAACGAATCGAGGATCAACCTCTACCACAAGTTAATTGGGCAAACAAAGAATCTCTTTCAGTTGAAGACAGAACAAGACAAGTCATTGAGCATAGTAAGGTTTTCTTAGCGCTTAAAAGAAAGAACTCCATTCCAGTAGTAGAGCCGCCAAGGATAATCTCTTTCCAAAGCAATAAGGGAAGCGGTAAAAAGTCACCAAGATGGCGCCAAAGGTTGTGGTGATCAAATAAAATGTAAAGAAGGTTGGATTTCGTGCATAGTCATACAGAGCAGCCTACGCTTGATCTCGTGGTTCTCCCGACGAGTCTGCACTTCAAAATGAAGCGCGTGAGGGAGCCACCTTCAACACATGTTTCTATACCTTTGACAGGTTCTACACCAATTCACATTGATATTGATATCGAAGATGATGAAGAGATTGCAGCAGTAACTCTTGAGGAAGTTAGTAAAGATACTACTGTGTCTTGGCTTGAGAACTCCTTAGGAAGGGTTAGGAGAAGGCCTTCATATCAAGTGAGTGTTGATGATCTCGATAACATCTATCAGGAACCTCCTAAGAAGAAGGCAAAGAAGCAAGTTCTCTTTGATAGGAATCCTGATAACGAGATAGTCATGGAGACTGCAGTGCCCCCAGAAGACAAGAACAGGGATGAGGTGAATACGGATGATTTCGTCATGGTCAAGGCTAATCTCGGTAGAAATACCAGACATGGAGATTTCAGCCTCTTCAAAGTTGTATCCGAAAACCTTCAAGAAAGAGTGCTTAAAGATGGGGAAGACAAGGCAGCCCTCAAGGCTGAAAATCAGCAGCTCAAGCTTTTCATTTCTAACCATGTCCATGGTTTTTCACAAACAACCCAGTTGCTGCCCCAGGTCTTGGAGACACCAGCTGATCACCATCAGTTAAGACAGCTGGTCATATGTGGGAAAGAGACTCAGGAGTGGATCGAGAGCTTCATTGTCAGAGGAAGGGAGATCTTGGTACAGATGTTCCAGTTAAGGGAAGGTGCTCATAAGCTACGTCAAGGTATCCAAGGATTTGAACAGACACTGGCTGAAGTAAAACCGAGACATGAGATTATCATTGCTGATTTAGACACGGCTTACAGTTCAGCAGTTTCAAGAGAACACAAAAAACAAATCAGTTAAAACCTATGAGAGGATATCTGAAGAATTCACCGTCTACAGACAAAGGGTGGTTGAAGCTCTTCTTTTTATCAGCGAATTCGTCATAGAGATCCCCTCTCAGTACAGTCTTGAAAATGGTTCCTACGTCGGGCTTGAGGAGGTGCAAAATCAGTTTCAGAGTGTTGTTCACAATTGCAGTCCAGTTGGCGGAAGGATAGGCCATATTTCAGTGATGTCAACAAAGTTCGATAAAGCGGCCAATGAGGTCGAAGATTTCCTAAGATCTATTGCAGATGCTGAAGATATTCTTGAAAAGCGATGCTTTGCTATTGATGGCATAGATGCACCGAACCGGGACACAATCTCTAACTTCCTAGCGGATATGATCGAGCTTTAAAGCAGCTTTCTTCTAGAAGCTTTCTTTCCCACTTTCTTTCTATTCTTGGAATAATCCTTATCCAGTCTTGAGGATAGAAAGAAGATAAGATGTAATAGTTGGCGTTTCCCGCTTTTTTCTGCTTTCTAGGGTTTTATCTTTCTAGATTTAGTAATAAAGCTTGCTCGCTGAGCAAGCCCTAGATTGTGAAAGCAAGGAGATTTTAGGGTTCCCTACTCCTCTGCTTCTCTATAAATAAGAGCCTTTGCTCATTTAGTTTCTTTAACGGTTATTGTCATAGCAAATTGCGAGCCTGAATTGCAGCAAATTGTTATTCAGTTTCAGTTCACTTAGTTTAACCGAGCTAGTGAGAACAAAACGCTGAGCCTATTGTGCCTTATATTTGTTGCTCAAGTATTGTTCATTTGTGTTGTGATAAGAAAATTGTTGAGCCTCTTTAGCCAACAAGGAGTTAGTGAGATTGTTGTTTTCTATTGTGTTAAGAATAAGTTTGCAAGCCTCTTTAGCTGCAATTTCTTGTTCAAGGCATGTTAGAAGTGAGCTTTGTTTCAGAGATTTGAGTAATAAAATCATGAGCCTCTTTTGCCTTGGTCCAAAATCTCAGATTTCAGTTATCTATGTTCTACTTTTATGATCTTTATTTCAGCTTGCAATGAAGTGTATAGGTGTTCGTTGAAAGAGAGATTATCGAAGTATTTTTGTTAGAAAATCTACCTTGTTAATTTCTAATTTCTCTTGCTCTGCTATTACTTGAGAGGTTAGGAACGTCTTTAGTTTAAGTTAGTCGTAGTTGAACTTCTTATATCAGAAAATCTCAGCTGCGGCGTTTGTGTTTAAAAAACCTTGTGCTCTAAGCTGATCAAAAAGATAGGCAACTTAGTTTTAGTTTACTTTCTTTCAAACACCATCAGCAAGAGGGAGCTTCCCCTCCTAATTTGAAGAGCAGTTTATCTGTGCATAGCTGTCCGTTTTCAAATCCGCATTCTAGAGGTGCAAATTTAAACGCCAACACAATCTTCATATGGACTGATGTCCTATGCACTTAAGGTATTGGTCAAAATTCTTGTTTGGTCTTTTTAATATTTTCCATAATTTTGGTCATTGTGTGAAAAAATAATTAAATTCTTAAATGGTTAAATATTTCAGTTATTGAAAAGTCGAAAATTAAAAAACAACTTATATTTAATTATTTAAAAAGGTAATTACTAATTAATTAAGTTGGAGGGAAAATGTGAATATTTAATTAAAATTAATTTTAATTACTTTAAGGTTTGCATGGAAAAAATAGAAAAGCAATTATTGGGAAAAGTGATGGGAAAAGAGATGCATTCTATTCAATATCAATTTTCAAAAATCCATGAAAATCCTCATGGTTTATTTAGGAATCCGAAGATGGAAACCTTTTGATCCTCATTGTTTTTGATTAAGGTAAAACAAGTTTTAAAGGGACCAAAAACCCTTACACAAAATGCAGGAATAAAAAAGTTCAGAGAAACACATTTGCAACCAAACAGGTTTTACAAGGACTTGAAACCCAACAGTTCACAGCAGTCTAATCAAAACACTAGAGAACCAGCAGCTAACGAACAGCTGATCCTCGCTGTTGGTTTCATACAGAAGTCAAATTTGTGCTTACAATAGATTACAGGTTATTACAAGCCCCAACTACAGATTACAAGAATTTTTGTGCAATAATTTATTCCAGATTGGTGACTGGAATTTATCCTTATTTTATTTTGCTAGTTAATAAGCTGATTTACAGCCATACACTTCTATATCTATGGAACCATTAGTGAAGGAAATGGGAATTTAAAAAAAATCTCATTCTTTAGGTGGAATTGGTGGCCCAGCCGTACTGCCTAAAATAACAAGTATATCACCACAAAAAGAAATCGCCACTCAGCAGCTTCAAGGGAATAGCAACATAAAGGAAGATTTTGGAATAAAAAACTCTGATGTGAGGACTGCGTAGAGGTTTAGGAGATCTCAAGAATTATTGGAAGTCAAAGGCTGACGTGGGTCAGGACGTGGGAAACAAAGGAATACTCATCACTGCAAAAGGGAGGTTGTGGGATCCTCCCATAGTAGCAGCCACCTGTAAGAGCCAAGGAATCTCTTTCCAAAGAAACCGCAACATTTGAAAAGGCAATCATATCAGTTTAAAGGGGATCACATCACTTGGTAGGTGATGTGGAGAAAAAGAAATTGGCAGCACAACCTTGAATGAAGACTTTGAATTGTATTTGCCGACTGCACCCTTCCTAAGAGCCATGTAGCACTTGCAATCAAGTTCCTTGATTTTATTTGAATTTCATTTAAAATTATTTAAATTTAAATAATTCATTCCATAATATGTTGTGAATATTTTATTCACTGTTGTTTGCATTTATTATTTAAATTTTGCAATTGAAAACATAAAAAAGAAAATATGAAAAAAATAGGATTGTCAAACAAATAAAAAAATATATATACTCCAGAAAATTGCAGAAATTATTAAAAAAGATATTTCACATTCCATAGCCTTGTCCATTTAATATTCTTCTTCCAAGAGAGTCAAGAAAGAATCATCAGCAAAATTCCCATTAAGTGATTGCCTAGGCAAATCACCAAGCAAGAAAATACCTTTGACAAGACTTATAGGAGTGTACTCTACAAGGAGATAATCAAAAACTTTGGCAACAAGCACGTAGAGGGAAGTTACACGAGGGCAACCTTGTCAAATAGACCTAAAAGGTCAAACCGATTAGACTGGCTCCTACTAATTGTAACGCAAGCAAAGGAGTCTTTATAAAGTGTTTGCACAGATTGGACCAAACCTAATTCTCTAAAGCATAATCAAAATTAGAATCCATTCGATTATATCATAGGCTTTCTCATTATCAATTTTGATAGATAATGTGTTCTACAAGGAGGTGAGAGCAGACTCCCCTCCCACATAAAAGGACAATATCAAATCCAAATGCAAGAGGAGTACGAATTGCGGGAAAAGGGAGACAACACAAATGTCCAACAAGAGAAAACAAGTAACCATGAGTAGCAAGGAGCGCAAAGTACTTTACCCAAATAGATATCAGAGGTGCTTAAGGTAAAAGCAATGGACAACATCACCAAGATAAGAATAATTGCGGGTGGTATAGGACAAACAATGGCAAAGTGATGGAAACACCATCTGCCGACCTTGGATGGCTCAAGTAGAGATAGAATGCCACTAGAAATAGACAGATTGCCAATCATGATGTGATATAAGGACACATTGTAAGAAGGAAGGCAAAATGAGCTTTGCTAAGGATAGGCCGAATTTTGCATAAAGGTATCCAATTTGTCAATGGAAAATTAGGATGGAAATTTGGCATTGGCAATGTAAATTTGGCAATGCCAATGTAAAATGTGTTCTCACCAATGCAAGTTGGGCACTGGCAATGTAAATTTAGCATTGGTAATGAAAATTTGGCGATGACATTTTCTATATGATATGGAACTTTGGCGACACAAATAGGCAAAGGGAATGAAAGAAGAAAGAAAATTTGGTTATGAGAGGTGAAAAGTAAAACGCGAGAGAGAGAAGGTGAATAGCTGCACCAACCAAGTTCACATAGATGCATGTAGATCCTAAGCAACCAAGTGAGAGTTGATTTGCTTAGAATTATTGTCTATGGATGAGTCTTTTATGGTTGGATTATAAGCAGTCCACCAACATAAGAAAATTCCTATGTAGACTACATGAGTAGGAATAACAAGATGCCAGAATTGCTATGGCAAGGGAGTTGTTTATGTTTGTGGTAGTTCAACTTGGTCAAAGGAACACCACAAAATGTGAATTTTGGCAAAAGATGAAGAAGAGGAGGTCAAGAAACGAAGAAGGATCATGAAGATGGTCAAGAGGAGGTTGAAAAGAATACTAGTGCCATTGACCAGCTGGTTGTATATGTATAGGCATTTGACTTAGGCTGAATTTGTATGTGATAGATGCTTATGTGGACATTGCAGAGTTGCATGAATAATATATATGGTACACCTCAGATGGAGATATGGACAAATTTTGCAATAAGTGCCACACCAAGTGAGCTTCCTTTTCAATGTTTATCCTTATAGGCTTGGCAAGGACTGTCACTGATTACCCATATACACTGGAAAGATGGGATTTACACTATAGAACCTTGCGGATGGCTCACTTGATCTTTTGCGATTTGAACATAGACCATAGATGGATGGCAAACATTCAGATCAGCACTACTCCAAATGTTAGTAGGCAGGACCAACACATGAGCAGTTCTCATGCAAAGTACATGGAACATGCATATAAATCCAATGTCAGATATCCCGCAAGTGTTTGGGAGGCGGACAGATGTTCGGGGGATGGAAAATTGACTAAGTGTGGGGGACATTTGATATAAAAATTATACCAGTATATGTAATATATGAGGGGATATCATGTGTTAGAATATTAATGTATTAGGATGGGTTGGTAACTGCACTTTATAATATAAAAAGTAATTTGATGTAACATACTAATACATGAAAACTAGGATGAGTGTCCCTAAAAGACAAAAGAAACATGTGATGATATGAGTATACATGTCACTTGGAGAATGCATCCTCACTTGGGAATAGGCCTATATAGAGAGGTTTGGGGTTCTTTGTTAAGGGATCTTACTTGTATGTGTAGGTTGGGCTTAGCATGGAATTGTAGAAGATGGAGTCTTGAGCAAGCTAATTGTATATGGCTATCCTCTGATCAAAATGGGATTCGAACCCATCTGGGCAAGAAACTTCCGATGTATTTTATGTGTGTTACCTTTGTGTATGCATTTGGTTTTGTTGTTATCTCATGGATGACTCCATTAATGGAGCTTGCACACTTAGGTTAAGAAGTAGAGACTACAAATAAATGGATCTAGCCATGCAACCAGGCAAGGATCTGGCTTTATATGCACTTCATCTGAGTTGTCACTGATGGGGTTTCCTCCATTTCTGGCTGATTTGTCTGTACATATGCATCTGGGTTCTTGAATATTCACTATTTTATGCATTATAGCTCAAGTGCAGGCCTAGGGGTGCTAAAATGTGTCAACAATGTGGGAGAATTTCAGCTATAGAAATTTGGAAATGCTTGCGCCATCCTCATACAGATAATATTCATTGTCTTTATCATCCCAGGCATTCCGAATAGAGATCTAAAGATCATTTTTCACATGAATAAATCTATTTTTGTCTATATTCTGATATATCTGTCCATGGTTGCCATGTTATTATTCCGGACATTGTTTGCAGCGGTGCATACTCATGCAAAGTTCAACTTTCAAGAAATCATATCACTTAAGCACAAAATATAAGCCCTGACAACATGTATACATTTATTTTATGATCAACAACACAAGCATGGCAGTTCTGGCATATCTCTCCATGAATAGCATGTTATTATTCCAAGTGTTACTTACAGATGTGGGTAGTTTTCGAGGAAACATGTAAACATATATTTTGCGATCAATAGCACAGCACAGGTCATCTGATATGTCCATGAATACCATTTTGTTGTTCTGAGAATTGTTTCCAGCTGTGAGTATTCATGCACAGTTAAGCTTTCAAGGAATCATATGACTTAAGACAAAATGTTATCCCTGACAACATGTATACATATATTTTTCAGTCAACAGCACAAGCAGAAGTATTCTGATATGTCCATGAATAACATTTTGTTATTCTTGTTGAGAAAATGTCTCAACCTTGCTTTGTTTTTAATTATTAATTGGCAATTTGTAATTATTTTTTAGTTGTCATGAAAGTTGCTAAATGCAACTATGACAACTTGCAAAGTGTTTTTAATTGTCAAATTAGAAAGAGCATGAAAAAAGGGGAAGTTAAATGTGAGCTTGGAAAAAGATAAAACAGATTTTCTAGTTATTACGCAAGTAATTGGTAAATTAATTGATGTTATTAACAAGAGCGAGACGCTCAATAAATAGTTTACAAGATTTACAAAACTGGAAAGTTTCTAAAAAGAAACTCCAGATAAAATCGGAGACGATCTTATCTCTATCTTACAATATCTTACAATATTGAGCATTAATAAATAAATAAATAAACATTATTTTAATACCCCCCCTTAATGCTCAATCTATCAACTACACCAAGATGCCCCCTGAATTTTACAAACTTATCTGTACTGAGCGACTTGGTGAGAATGTCTGCTGTCTGATCCTCTGTCGGAACATACAGCAACTGAACTGATCCGTCTTCAACTAGCTTCCGAATGAAATGACAATGAGTTTCCATATGCTTGGTTCGCTCATGGAAGACCGGATTCTGGCAAGTTTGAGAACTCCCGATTATCACAGTAACAAGGGAGTCGGACCTCGCTGAGATATTTGCATATCGCAAGAAGCATCCGCTAAGCCAACCGCCATATGCCGCTTTTATCGCCCCCGATACTCAGCTTCGCCGAGGAGAGAGAGCCATCGTCACGCTTCTTACTAGTCCATGTGATCAAGACGGATCCCAAATCAACATACATACCCAGATGTTGATTTCCTCACATCAATCAACCCGCCTAATTCGGACTGCGGAACTCCATCAGGAAGTTTAGGATCGTGGATTCGAAAGTGTACAAGAGTCCAAAATCGAGTGCTCCTTCATTAACGCGCAGAAGACACGCCATTGCTACTTTCCAATGATCGCCTTTGGGTCATTATGAAGCGGATATGTAGCTCTTCAATGCGAAAACTCAAATCGCCCAGTAGCAAGAAGATAGATGAGGTCACTTTACCAGTTGCCCGAACAATGTTTCATCTACCATTGTGAATCGGACTTAGCTGACAACTTAAGCCCTTTTTCCATGGGTGTAGAGGCAGGTTTGCAATCCTACATTCGGAACTTATCCAGAAGACTTCGAGCATACTTGGACTGGGAGATGAAAATGCTGCTCTCTGTCTGCCAAACCTCAACACCTAAACAATAATGCAGGAGGCCCAAGTCTGTCATGTCAAAAGTTTTGCACAAATCCTGTTTGATCTCGCTGATCAAAAGTGTCAACCGGGCTTAATCGTCATCCATACGACAACAACAAGCGTAATCTCATTACGCGATTCTTGACATACAGGTTTGAGTCAGATGGACACCTCTGAAAACCATGATCTGTGAGGTACGTGTCAATCTTAATGTACCAAGCTCGAGGAGCCTGTTTCAGGCCATAGAGTGCCTTGACCAATCTGCACACCTTCTGTTCTTGACCAGCAACTTTGAAACCTGGAGGCTGCGTCATGTATACTTCCTCTTTCAACTCACCGTTGAGGAAAGCACTCTTCACATCCATCCGATGGACCTTCCAACCAAATTGAGCTGCTAAGGCAAGGACGAGCCGTATGGTACTCATTTTGGCTTTAGGAGCAAAGGTCTCCTCATAGTCAATGCCTTCTTTCCTCGTGAGAACCCCGTGGCAACCGTATCGGCTTTAATTTTGTCAAGGGTTCCGTCAGCTTTGTATTTCACCTTGTACACCCATTTGCAGCTAATGGGCTTCTTCCCTGGAGGAAGATTGGAAAGGACCCAAGTGTGATTCTTCTGAAGACTCTGGTATTCTGATTCCATTGCCTTTTCCCACTCAGGTATCCCTTTTGCCTCTGAATATGTATGAGGCTCATAAACACTGTGAATGTTAGCCATGAGAGCAAAATTCACTGTAGACTGCTGTTTGCTCTTGTTTCTGGATGATCTACCCTCAATGAGCTCATCAGCACGAAGATCACTGATAGTCTTAGCCCACCATTTCGGTCGGAGAGTAGATGTGCCAACATCAGATGCAACAGGAGGAGCTGGATCTGGAACAGGTTCAACAGGGGGATGTTCATTATCATCTGGAGGAAACTCAGGTTGAGCATCATCAAAGACTAGGTCTTCGTCATCCCTCCCATCAAGTGAACCTAATGGAAGTCGGACACTCATATCAGGACCCTGTAGAGGCTGATCCTCTGAATGCTGAACAGGTGAGGAAGAGTGAAATGGACCTCGTTCCTCATCAAAGACAACATCTCGACTAAAGATAAGACGATCAGTGTCTATATCAATCAGCCTATATGCCTTGTGGTTGTCACTGTACCCTGTGAACATGAGTTTCTGGCTCTTGGAGTCCAGCTTAGTGCGCTTGGCCTCTGGAATCCAAACATACACAAGGGAGCCAAAACTTTCAAATGACTGATCCTAGGTTTGCGACCAGACCAAACTTCCTCGGCTGTGAGTCTTTAACAAAGATGAGTGGGTGACCCCATTAAGGAGATAGGATCGATGTATTGACTGGGCTTCAAAAACTTGGTAGGAACACTTCGTTGCGTAAATAATGGAGCTTGTTTTCATCTCAACAATCGTATCGACATACGCTTCTACAACAATCGCTTTGGCCGAGGAGTGTAGTGTGGTTAATCGACGCTTATCCCATGAGTATCACGTGGTTGGAGAATGCACCAGAACGTAATTTCCCCATTATCTGACCTAAGAGTTATAATACAAGAACTGGACTCTTTTTCAACTAAGGCCTTAAACTTCTGAAATACATTAAAAACCTCTGATTTCTGTTTAAGAAAGTACACCCACATTTTCCTACTATAGTCATCAACAAAAAGTAGAAAGTATTTGCAACCAGTTACAGAAGAAACAGATATAGGGCCACAAATATCAGCATGAACTAATTGAAGTACCTTAGAAGCCCGCCAAGAGTCGCCATCCTTGAACGGGTAAAGCGATAAGCCGCTTCCTACCGGCTGTAAGCACCTCAATACTAAACGCCTCGGATAGCCGAAATCAATGTCGTAAGCCATTCATGTCCCTCCCCCGAGCAAGCCGAGATAATGCATGTCTGGCCTCGCATCACGGTGCCAAAGACTGGTGACAGCTGAATGTCGGGCTGCCAAGGCTAACTCTGGAGAATCACCAGTGTCCACAAGCCTGTAAAGGCCATGATCCTCTATCCCAACGGCCACCGTTGTGCGAGTTTCTCGATCAACAATCGAACATCTATGCGAGCTGAATACCACATCCATCTGGGGAGAATGTCGCATGATCTGACTGACTGAGAGAAGATTGAGCTCGATATCAGGTACATAATAAACGTTGAGGAATATGAGATCCCTCCCGCCAGACTGAACCTGAACAGTGCCTGTGTCGACAACTGTGTATTCCTCACCTCCTCCAAAGATTACTGAGTCAGTGCAAGGGGAAAAGTCTGTGAACCAATCACGCCTATGTGAGAAATGACGCGAGGCACCAGAATCTATGTACCAAGCAGAGGACCTGACATGGTCTGCGGGCCTTTTTGCCATCAGTGCATAAAAGGCAGATTCCTTCTGCTCAGAGTGCTCAGCGACATTCGCTTTTTGAAACCCTCCCTGCTTCTTTTGCTCAGAAGCCAAACGAGCACGGCAATCTTTCTTGATGTGGCCAAATTTATGACAGTAGTTACACTGAACATTTTTCTTCTTCGGCCGGTGGAGCTGGACTTTGAGCCTTTCTATCGAAGGCCGACCTTTGCCATGATGCTTCGACCGAGTTTCTTTTGCCGCAGCGCCCGCTCCGCGGAGGATGATGATTCATCATACCTAATCAAGAAATCTCCAAATGATCCTTACTAAATGTGATAGTGCACAAATTCTGAAACTTGAGATCAACATTAGCAGACGTAATGTTGAGGGTCTCTATGAAATGTTCATAGGACTTCGGTAAACTCTTCAAGGTGATCACAACCATGTCTTCCTCCTCCATTTTCCGACCAATCGCCTCCAACTGATCTCTGATCTCCTGGATTTTATTCAAGTGCGCTTGCAGAGTTGTCTTCTCATCCATCATGATAGAAAACAGCATATTCTTCAAGAAAAACACACGGCTTTTGTCGGAAGTTTCATGCAAATCTTTCAAGTGTTCCCAGATCTCCTTAGCTGATTTTCGCAGTGGAATCTGAGGGAGCTGATCATCAGTAACCGAAAGCTTAATAAGCATGACGGCTTCACGATTCTGCTCATCAAACTTATCCTGATCCTTACCCGCCGCTTCAGGGCGAGTAGCGTTGCCGAGGATCATCTGATCAAGGCAGCGGTATTCAAAAATTGTTAACATCCGCTGCTTCCAGGTGTTGTAATTTTTGCCATTAAATCTCTGGCTGCCCTCCAGCATTAAATTGCTTAAACTAGCCATCTTCACGCTTTTCGAGGCACGAAAAATGAGGTACTGAGAAGAGGCTGATGCACGAAACTCGAGGCACAAATTCCAATGCAGAAAACAGGGACAGATTCAGGTACAGACTACAGAAAGTACAGTGTACGGATGGCACAAAATTCGAGGCACGAAAAACGATGCACCCAGAAAATTCGGAGATCAACCCAGTTGAGCTCTCGAAAAACCCACCAGGAATCTGTGATCGAAAAAATTTTCTGACTTCGAAAAACATGTCAAAACCCTGGCCGAAGTCGCTGGAACCCTATGCGCCAAAATTTCTCCAAAAAATTGCAGAGAACAAAAACGCGAGAGGATGGAGAGCAGAAAATGAACCAGATTCTTCAAAACATAGTCATAACGCGGGCAGAAGTTGTGGTTCTTCCGTCGTCAGAAGAAACGCGGGCAGGGTGTTTAAAAACCGCGCACAAAATATGACAGAAGTCGCGTGGGAATGACTGAAAAATCCGTGCCCAGAAGGAAGACGTCTGTCGCGGCCACCACGAAATACCAGTAATGCCACGAAAAAACACGAAAACGCGTGCAGCTTGAGCAAGAAAATGCCAGAGGTCGCGCGGCCTGAAGATAAAAATCGCGACCAGAATACCCGCGACCAGAACTACTGGACAAAAATCGTCCCGTCGGCGCCCAAAAGAGGATCAAAGCAAGGTCGCGTCACCAGAACGAGTAAAAACGCGAGCAGATCGTGCGCCCAGCAGGAAAAGAAAACACGTCCTTCACAGAATAAAAAACGCGCGCAGATTTGAAGAAAATTGTGCCCAGATCGCGGCCAAACAAACAACAGGAGCCCACGATTTTTCGTCTTTCAGAAAACACGAAAATCTTCAATCACAGAGCTTTGAAAATCGGCACCCAACAATTTCGAAAATTTCCACTGAAAAAATTCCAGAATTAAAAAATTATTTCGAAAAATTAAGCAAAATAATTTCAAAAAGAAATTATTAATTTTTCGAAAAAAATTGTTTTCCTGAGCTCTGATACCATATTACGCAAGTAATTGGTAAATTAATTGATGTTATTAACAAGAGCGAGACGCTCAATAAATAGTTTACAAGATTTACAAAACTGGAAAGTTTCTAAAAAGAAACTCCAGATAAGATCGGAGACGATCTTATCTCTATCTTACAATATCTTACAATATTGAGCATTAATAAATAAATAAATAAACATTATTTTAATACTAGTTGCATGTGCACATTACTAAAAAATGGATAAAATCACAAGTTGGAAGGGGAAGTTTCTTTTCTTTGTGATTTATGCTTAAATGGGTTTTGAAACCATTCTTGATTTGTGTTTTCTCTCATGCCTATATATTTAGTGCTTGAGTTGAAGGAAAAACAAGTTAAGTTGCAAGTTGTTGAAGTAATGAAGTGTTGCAATGATTCAGAGGGAGAAATTGTATTGATGTAACTTATTTGAAGGTTTAATACAAGTCTTGGATCTCTTTGGGTGTGGAGTTTTTTCCCAAAAGGGTTTCTCCATGTAATTCTTGAGTTATGGTTTGCATCTTTATTGTAGTCTATTTTCAGCTCCGATTTATTACTATTTGTTAATTTGGATGCATAAAATTATCTACATATTTTCACTATAAAGATTTATCCCATTTTTCAACATTTGGTATCAGAGCCAAGTTGGCTTGATTAGAGAAGGGGATGCCTTTCTTGGAGTGTTTGATTGGGTTTTTTTGCTGCAGTGGGAGTGTGTTGTATTTTCTTGCAGTTTCAGATTCAATGTGATAAGAGATCATGGCTAGCTCATCTCGGTTGGACATTGAAAAGTTCAACGGTACTAGGTATGAGCTTTGGAAGTTAAAGATGGAGGATCTCTTAGAAGAAAGAGATCAATGGGTTGCTGTTAATAAAGAGAAGAAACCAAAAACTATGTCAAATGAAGACTGGATTAAATTAGATAAAAAGGCTCGCGGGCACTATTCGTTTGTGTTTATCTGTTTTTGTTCTATTAAATGTGTCTAATGAGACTACTGCATATAAATTATGGAATAGAATAGGAGAGATATACCAAACTAAGAGTCTCATTAACAAGTTATTTCTGAAAAGAAAGTTGTATTCTCTTAAAATGAATAATGGAGACTTGATTGCAAAACACTTGAATTCATTTAATCTAATCCTAAGTCAACTACAATCAATTAATGTAAAGATAGATGAGGAGGATAAATGTATTTTATTATTATGTTCACTACTTGGATATTGGGATAATCTTATTGTTGCAATTAGTGGTTCTTTTTCAGATGATCTGAAGTTGGATGCCCTCATTGCCACTCTACTTTCAGAGGAAATGAGGAGGACTTCAAAGGGGTCTAAAGATGCATTGCATGTATGAGGTAGATCTAAGGAGAAAGGTAAGGACACAAAGAAAGATGAAAATGACAAGTCTAAGGATCGTTCTAAGTCTAAGGGAAGGTCAAAATCACCTGGTAAGAGTAGATTGAGGTGTTGGAACTGTGGTAAACGGGGGCATCTCAAAAAGGAATGTAAGAATAAAAAGAAAAATAATGATGATTCCTCTATAGATAAATCCTCTAATGATGAAGCTATTGATGCTTTTATTATTTCTGCTAATATGACTTATGATGACTCTTGGTTAATAGATTCAGGTGCATCCTACCTCATGACTCCTCACAAGGAATGGTTTCCAGCATATTCAGCTTATGATGGTGGGAAAGTTTTCCTCGGGGATAATAGCACACGGAAAATTGTAGGTCGAGGGAGGTAAAATTGATCTTCAATAATGGAAGGGTTAAAACCCTTAAAGATGTACTACACGCCCTTGGTTTAGCTAGAAATTTAATTTTTGTATCTAAAATGAATAATTCAAGAGTGCATGTAACTTTTGAAAAGAGTGGTTGCAAGTTAAGCAGAGGGAATTTGGTTTTAGCTAAGGGTAATAGGTGTGGCACCCTATTTAGACTTGATGCTTCTACTTTTTGTAACTCTGTTAATGTAACTAATAACTCTGTATCATGTAAGTTATGGCACCACAATATGGGTCATATTGGTGAAAAGGGTCTCAAAACCCTCATAAATAAAAAAGATGGTTGATGGTTTGTCAGGTTACTCTATTGATTTTGATTTTTGTGAACACTGTGTGTATGGAAAGCAACATAGAGTTTCATTTAAATCTGGAAGTACTAGGTCTCAACAAATTTTGGAGGTAAGTCATAGTGATGTCTTTGGTCCTATGGATATACCATCTATTGGAAAGTCTCGCTACTATGTTTCCTTTATTGATGATTATTCTAAATATTCATGGGTTTACTTTTTGAAGGAGAAAGCTGTTGTTTTTTCTATATTGAAAGAATTTAAAACACTTGTTGAGAAACAGACAAATAAAAAGTAAAGGTTTTAAGAACGGGTAATGGTGGTGAATTTTGCTCTAGGGTCTTTAATGATTATTGTAAGCATGCAGGCATAGTTGGAAAACTCGCCAAAAACTCACGAGACTTTTTTGAAAACG
>VDFB02150122.1:0-29572 GCA_007258455.2 Sequoia sempervirens | reverse complement strand
CATCAAACATTTGTTCCACCAACCAAGAAGTACAAAGTCCATGGTCCCATTAAGAAAGGTTTCTTACCCCTTCCACATCCTTTATCAAAGATTGAGAGTAGTCTAACTACATTATTAAACTTGGGGTTAATTACACTACCATCAGTGCATGAACAAAGAGACAATAAACACAAGAATACACATACATGTTCTTACTGTGCATATCATAGAATATTTGGACATACTATTGATAAATATTGTGCTTTAAAGAAGAAATTGAGATAATTTCATCCTTATGGGGATCAAGTTGAATGCATGGTAGATTAACATTCATATGCTTTACTCCTTGCTATGTGGTATTTGTAGTATCACACAATACTCACTACCATGCATGGGGGTATAAACTAGGCTTTATTCAATCATATTTTGTTTCACAACTTGGAGAAGCATGTCAACATCCATTTTGGGCTCATCTTTGTCCCTACACTTGGGGGGCAAGGGGTTAGGTAGCCTTGTGTTAGGTGCATTCCTTATAGAAATGTATCCCTTTGTATCTCCTTAAAATGCTAGTGTAGCAAGTGTACACTAACATTTTAAGGGGGGGCATATAGTCCCCCGCTTATTATTTGCATTAAAAATAGTCCCTTTTAAGCGATAATTGCATGCATCTCCTAGAAAGTGTGACCTTGTCAATGATAGTGTAGTCTTTTCTATCTATGTTGTGTCTCCTTTGTGGTGATATTGGGCTTGATATCCTCTATGTATGAATTTTCTTGGCATATGATGTTCTCCTTTGCGGTAATACCATGGGTCATATTCCCTAAGGTGCAATCATTTTGTTTCATGACTTGACCTCTCTTAGTGGTGATGTCATGTGTGATATTCCATAAGGTGTTACCCTTCATTTATTGAGCAATGCCCCTTTTGTTATTTTTTAAATCACATTTTGTGGTGGTGTTGTTTATAACACCCCTTAAGGTTTTGGATTTGTCTTATGCACCTTCATAGGCAAGTTTATGCACCTTCATAGGTGAGTTTGTAGTTTATACACCTTTGTAGGTGAGCTTTTTATGTACCTTCATAGGTGAGTTTATGTGACCCCTGAGGTGAGGTTTTGGTAAGATAGTTCATGGATTCAACATAACGGAGCTTTTTGGGTCATGAACTTGAGAAACCTATTAACATGGTCACCAAGCACAACACAACTTGCTTGATAATAGAGCTATGTGTTTCATGAGTGTCTAGCATATAATGTAGCTTGCTATCCTTGTGGAACCCATCATATTGCATGGACACCTAGCAAAACACAAATTGCTAGACAATGGATCCATGTGGATCATGAGTGATTTGGCATAATGCAACTTGCTAGTCCTCATGAGTGCATCCCTTTAACTAACATTTATTTGATGGATGACATTTGGTATTTGAGATAATGTAAGATTGAGGTCTCTTTGCCTTATCAAATTGAATCCTTTAAGTACTAACCTTCAATTTGTTGTGTGTATTTTGTGTATCTTCTTTGTGTTGGCATCATGTTTGTGTTCATTTTGTTGTCATCTATATGTCATGTTATGTCATGTGTTTTCATCATATATGCTTTGTGTTTTTTGACATATGTGTTTGTGTATGTTGTCTTGTTGAATTTCATACATGTGTGTTCCTTTGTGATTATGTTGGTTTGCCATGGGATCTTGGATTTTGGGGGGCTTGGATCTTGGGGGCTTGTGCATCCCCCTAGATTCATTGCCATCCTATTGCTTCAACATTTGCACATTCAGACCCCTCTTGACACATTTTCTACTTTAGTGTGAGTTTGTGTGTAAATTCATACTCCCACTAAAGTGGGGGTTAAATGTAGCATCGCAAATTATCACCCTTGATAATTTCATGCTATATTTTGCTCCCCCTTAAGTTATTGGACCTAACTAAGCATTTAATTTCCTAAATTATGCATTATGTGGCCCATTTTAAACATTTTTTGATAATTTGCAAGAACATAAAAAATGCTCTCATTTAATACTTTGTCCCTAACTCCTTAAGTTTTGAAAAATAGGTATGGGACATTAGAACCTAGGGAACTTATGTCCCCCTATTTTGGCTCCAAATTCAAATATGTTAGTTTCGGCATTTTATTATTTGAAATTAAAAATATTTAAAGTTGGTTTTCAAGATTTTTTTTTGGGAAATTACAATAGTTTTGTATAAATACCTAGTTATTGCATTATTTCAAATATGTCTAGCAAGTTGGAGAATTTATGATCAAGCAATTGTCAAGAGCATTATTAAGAAAGTCATGAGCAACCATTAGATGATTTATTGCAGCAATTCAAGATCCAAACATCACGTCAAAATGTATGTGAGTGTGTTCATGTTTGTGTTTTCATATTGTTTGTGAGATCTAACCCTTGTAGTTCTTCAAGCAGTTCAAGCAAGATTCAAGCCTTGAGGAGATGTGTGTGACTTCAGCTCTTCAAGGAAGCCATTAAAAGGTAGTGAGTTGCAGCACTTTGTGGATTCATCATTCCTTCATATCATTTATCCATTTATCGTTGGCATTGCCATTGTGGAAATGGAAACACTAACACAGGGTTTGACCAAGGCAAGCCCCTAAATGGCACAACCTTTCTTCTCTCTTTGAATGTGCAGTTTTAGGTTTGAAGAGAATTGAAGGAAATTTGAAGGTCAATTATTTTTTGTTGCAATCAAAACCCTACACCTTGAAAACTCATGAAAAATCAATTACAAAATTATTCAAGTATGATTTGGCAGTGTGACAAGTGGGAAACGAGAGTTTTGATCCAACACTAAGGACTGTGAAAACATATATGAATTATCCCTACAAAGATAATGGATTTTGGGGTGCATATGTCCTACATTTTCAGCTCCAAATTTACACCATAGGTGCACAGTGCCCTACTTAGTCTATTTTTTTCAGTGATTTCTTAGATCTATTGTATTTGAATTAGAATAGTAATTTGCATCATTAAGTCAATTGAATCATTGTATTTCATCCTTAGGTCACTTTCAGATTTGTTCTAGGGTTGTTTGACTCACCTATCAGACTGTAAGTCAATCATATACCTTTTCCAAATCCAATTAAACCATCATTCATCCCATTCCATACATTTTCAATCAAGTTAGGGAAAGATGTCCAAAACCCTAGGTTGAAAACTCTAAGGTTTCACCCCTTTTTCAACATTTCAATTTGAAAATAGATCATGAAATGGTGTAGTTGGAATGCTTTGATGTTTATTTATAAAGGGATCATGAGATGGAGTGGAAGGGGTGCTTGGATCTTTATTTGGAAAGGGATCATGAGATGGAGTGAAGGGTATAATTTGATCTTGATTTAGAAAGGGATCATGAGATGGAGTGGAGGGGATCCTTAGATCTTGAGGTGAAAAGTGATCATGAGATGGAGAGGAAGGGATGCTTTCATCTAGATATGGAAGGGGATTATTAGATGGAGAGGAAGGGATGATTGGATCTTGAGATGGAATGTGATCATGATATGGAGGGAAAGGGATGATTGGACCTCGAGATGGAAGGGGCTTGTGAGATGGGGTGGAAGGGATTTTTTTATCTTGAGATGGGAGGGGATCATGAGATTGAGTGGAAAGATAGTTTGATATTGAGATAGAATGGTATCATGTGATGTTGTGGAAGGAATAATTTGATCTTTTTTAGAGGGGTATTTATGGTAGTATTAGTTGGAACAAGCTCTTGGTATATTTGAATTTGTGTGGATGGTGTGATGGATGAGTGTTGGATAGACTTCTCAAATTGGGTAGATGGAGGGATGGGAGATTCATCATGTTCATAGGATTAGGGTTTGATAAATTTGATGGGTTGGATGGTGTTATGATTTTGGAGTGGGATGATGGGTATGAGGTGGGTGATGGCCTCACCAACAATGACCTTGATTGTTGAGTGGAGTGGCATGACTATAATTTTATGATGTGGATTTTGTGAGAGTTTCTTTGCTCAGAGTCCTTGGATTAATTCATGAACAAATGATTTGGAGGATGGAGATGATGTGGATGGTAACAGTTTAGAGGTCAAGAGATTGCAATAAGAAGTGAATGGGATATAACTTTCTTGGACTAATAATTGGGATGACTATTAAAGATATGGATGGGAAATAGGGATTTGATATATATTTTGGTGTAAAGGAAGGGTTTGGATGGAATATTGGTTTCTCTTTTCAAATATCGGAGGAGAATTAATGGATATTTATTAGGAAGTAATGTTATAGCTTGTGTTAACTAGTTCTTGATATTGAGGATAAATGGATGGTTGGCCAAAGATTATGGGTTGTTGGAAAGGTGGTCATTTTTGTGGGAAATGTGGTTATTGGTAAGTAGTTTGGAATGTTGGGGATTGTTGATATTGATGATAGAAGGATGGGCTACTAGAGATTATAGGATCTTGTTTTTAAGGATAGATGGATGGGTGAATAGGTATTGCAGAAATTATTTTTAAGGAAATATATTATAAGGTTTTATCATCATAGGGCTCATATTTTGGTTGATCCGCAAGAATAAGCTCATCAACATCATCATCATCAATAATTCATGGAGAGGTATAGAATGAATACATGATGTTGGATGGGATTGGGATGGAAGAAAGTGGATTAGAAAAGATTGGATGGGGATGAGTTGGATTGGATTGTTGGAAAATATGGAGGAATTTTTGGAAGAGGAAAACTTGGGCTTGATTTTGTATGAGGATGGAGATTAGAAGAAGGGCATGATGGAGGATAGGTTAATTAAGAAATTTGGATTTTTATTTTGGATGAGGATGAAAATTAGGATGAGGGATTAGAAGTAGATTGGAGACTTAGAAGAATAAGACTTAAGGATGAAGATGAATGATGAAATTGGATTTGGATTGAAAGGGGATAGGTTAGATTAGGATGTTGGATTCTAGGTGGAGGGTTGTTTTGATGTTTTGGATTAGAGAAATTTGGGGTGATTTGTGTGGATTAGTAGGAATTGAATTTGGGGGATGAATAAGGTATTTGGAGGAAA
Source organism: Sequoia sempervirens (assembly GCA_007258455.2). Lineage (NCBI taxonomy): Eukaryota > Viridiplantae > Streptophyta > Pinopsida > Cupressales > Cupressaceae > Sequoia > Sequoia sempervirens. Next base: position 24,563 of record VDFB02150122.1, on the reverse strand, counting down.
ATATTGGATGGTTGATTTAGGATGGAGGTTTGCTTTCTTGACTAAGGGGAGAACCTGAAAACACACCAAACATACAAATTGGATCGAGGGGGATTTGGAATAATAGATATGCATTAGTTTTTCACAAGAAGACACAACAGACACTTGCATAAGCCTATATTATTCATGTGGGTTTGTTTCCTAGTGTGGGCCCATAGTGAAAATTAAACCACTAATACCAAGGATATTTTTAGTGGTGAATATTCACTAATTGGAAAATAGTTCATATTGCCCAATTCGAAATTGGTGAATACATTGCAACCAACAGGGTGGCCAAATAATCCAAATTTTACGAATTATGGGTTCAATACATTTTAATTCACCATCAATTTATTTTATGAGGCATATGTAATTAATAATTTTTCCATAACAAACTATGCATTTCCAATTATCTAATTAATATTTTTTCTTAGAATTTTGGATGCACATATTAATTAACAGACATATTTTCCAATACCATTAAAATTTATTTGTATGAGGACTCATTTTGCTAATAACATTAAATGTTTAGTGTGTGTGAGGACCCATTTCGCCAATAACCTTAAAAATTAACTATGTATGAGGACCCATTTCACCAATACTATATTGATAACTCTATGCTAACCCTAGGCCCATAATCACCTTAAAATTTACAACATATGTGCTTTTTTTGAGGTTCGATTAGCCCAACATTTACATGTATCTTTTTGTAATCACACGAGATTCACTAATTTTTTACTATACCATTTAAATATCTCACAAAATTTACCAAATATGGATTGATATAATAAAATCAAAACATTGATTTATTTTTACACATTTTGTTTGATTTTGAACTTCTAATCCTTGATTCAAATCATAGACAAGTCACAACTACAAGCATTGTTGCATTAGTGAGTCAGTGAAAACCTAAAGGTAAATGATCATTTATTTATAGTGTTATAAGATTATTTATCCCTTTTCCATTCTTACTTCATTCTTACAGATGACATTGAGTAGGGAGACATCTAGGGCTCAAGGATCTATATTTTATGATTCCTTCTTAAATAAGAATACATTTTTTGGTAGCTTTTATTTTTTGAGAGATGTTGAGAAGGAACAAGATTAAGACTCCTGAAAGTGGTGAGGAGAGGGCATCAAAACGCAAAACCATAATATTATACTTTGACAACATTTGTGATGCATCAAATCAAGATGGAGCTACAACATCATTTAACTAATGCCAAATATTAATGGAGAAGGAAATACCTCAAAAGAAGATTAGAATGAGTTAATTGAGTCGAATGATTTAATTCTACAAAAAATGTTCTGATACCTAAGGTAGTTGAAATGAGTTAATTGACTTGGATGACAATGTCACAAATGATGTTGCATGGAAGGGGGAAATAAAATCCAAATAAAAAAATGGGATACAAGTAGGATATGAAAAATAATTTTTAGATTGATTGAGTGTCAAAGTACCCATTCATTAAACCAATGGAGAATGCAAATAAAGATGAACTTCCAACAAAATGCAAGTGTACAATTTATAGTTGGAAATATGAAAGGGACAAGAAGTTGTAGTTAAAACTTGACACTATAGAAAAGCATATCGGTAAAGTTTATGAAAAAATCAAAGACAAAAAGGAAAAGTCGGTGATAAGATGGAAAACAAAGGAATAATGTCTTCATGTTAATCATGCCCTCAAACATGATGGAAATATGCAAAGAAAGGTGAAGCTTTTTGAATCTGAAGGTTCAATTCACTCTCAATTTAGAAAGATAATGGCAAGAGCACAAATAGAAAAAATTGTTCAATTGAATGTTTTTTGTTATATTTTGACCAAAGGCATCTTATGAAAAACTACCTAGAATATAATAGTTTATTATATTTCTTGGGCATTCCTAATTGTCTTAACACGTATTGGTTAATACATAGTGGATGAGAATGTGCAAGTTGTCTTGTTAAAGTGGAAAAACAAGATTTACATGAAAAAAAGGTCATGTTATGCCTTACATGCACACCCCATTTCCTTAAGGTGTGAAATGGCAACCCCATCCTATGTTTTCTTTTCTTCTTTCCTTTATTGGTTTCTTTCTTCTTTTCTCTTTTTTTTCCTTTCCCTCTCTTCTCCTTTTTCCTTTGCTTTATGTTTTGGCTTTCATTTTGTTTTTGTCTTGGGGGTTTTGTTTTCCTTGAAACTTTTTTGTTTCCTCTGTCGGGTTTTAGAACTCCAAAAGGATTTTAGATTTTTTCTCAAAAGTGTTTTTCGAAACTTCAATCTAACTTTGTGTTGTTTTTCTGGGTTTCAGAACTCCAGAAAGATTTCATACTTTTGCCCAAAAGTGTGAGTTCCTTTTGAATACTCGATCCCATTCATTCCTTTCCTTGGGCATTGGGACTCCAGATGGTTTTTAGACTTTGGGATTTTATCTCAAGAGACCAAAATTTGGTTTGGAGTTCGAGGTTCTAAAAGGACTTTGGACATTTGAAGGTTTCAGTTCTAAAATCCTTATATGTCTTATGATCCCACTCCACCCACTACATTAATGGAAAATTTTCCATTCTTGTACATAAGTTCTTTTATTCAATTTTGAATGCTTAATTGAGTCATTTTACATCTTAAGTGCTATATCTTCCTTGCAAATTGCATTCACAGTGCCTCTAGTTTACAAACCTTAGCAATTCAAGAGCATTCATTTAGAAGAGTGGGATTACTTGGTGTGTGGGTCGTCTAATCTATTCATATACAAATGACACCTTCAAGATAGCTAAAATCTAGACCAACTATTTAGTACAAATAAGGGTTTGAAAGGAATAGCAACAAATAAACTAACAAGACACAACTTCAAAATTTAAATAGTTGTATACACAACCACATCCTAGGGAAAAATATAGCCAATACAAAGCTTGACACTACAATCTACATTCAATTCAATTCATGAAATATCAAACACAAGTTCAATACTATCTTCAACTTGAATAATAGTTTTTTTAGCATAAATGTAGTGTCAACTCTTATGAAAAACATCTTGTGTCCAAGGCACATATTTGTAATCTGATTTTAGGGATTTAAGAATAATAATTAAATATCCCAAAAAGAATTGTTTTAAAGTACCTCAAAGTTGTAGAAAAACTACCTATCAAATAAAAGTTGTAGAAAAACAAAAGGCAAGATTTACTAATAAAATAAAACTAACTCAAGTGGACTAAAAATAGGTCCTCATCCTTATGCAGAATATAATACCAAAAATAGCCACTACTTGAAATAGTTATCACTAGAATTCGAATTTTGGCACATGAGTGACCACTAATATTATAGAACACTTTTTGCACTAAAATTGGTGAATCCTCCTAACATTACAGAAACCTTGATGATTTGATTTTTATGCCTTGAATTTGAAAACCCTTTTCCCTAATGAATTTCCCTAATGAATTAACACCCAACACTTGTCACATTTGCAAAATTTGTAACACCAAACCTCTTCAATGATATTCTTTGATAAAAATATGTTATTGTCCTTGAAATACTTCTAATGAATAATACAAGAAATAACTACTTATTATTTGTTCTTGTGATGAATGAAACACCATGAATACAATTACAACATTGGAAACTCTAATATGATATTTAAATATGTTGATATCCATTTGTAATCTTATTAAATGATTGAATGTGATCACAAACCTTCTTCAAAGGCAACTTAAATAATGAAAGCATTAGTGTAGGTTTATAATTCTAACATAAAGCATTGTTATAGATGGTGCAACTTTAATGCAAATCACAAGATTGATGTTCAAATTTTAGGTGGTTGTGAAAATACAAACAATATCATGATGTCTAAAAATTGGTCTCAAAACTATAGGCATCACATAGACATGTGAAAATTTGGGTTCAAAGATTTAACTCTTTGTTGAAATTAGGCACCTTTGAGGACCACTATTGAGTATTAATGAAGATTATTAAATGTCATTTGAAAATCTTGTTGATCTAATATGGTTAACATCTATTCTAGATAACTATTGCATATTGAATGAGCCAACTTTCTCTACCTTGTAACACTTGCCTCTTCAATTGCCTTTCCATTGTTGCTAGGAATATCTAATCATAGCTTAGTCCATGTTTCCTTTTGATAGAGATTTCCAATGGTTATAACACACTAAAAAATGTGCACAAGTTATCAAATGTAGCCATTTTTTGTTAAGGTAGAAATTTAGGTAGAGATTTTTCATAGTGTCTCCATTTCTATTATGCAAGGTGGAGAAGTTAAGCGTTTGAACCACTCACAAAGTACAGTGATCCCACAATAGAGTGTCTCAATTGTGGGATTATTTACATATTATGTGTAAATGATAGATTTATAACCTCTCAAAGGTGTCTTCTAAAACTTCAAATAATAATAATTACTTTAAAAGCAATTCTATCATCAAAATAATATAAAATTGAATTTCCACTCCCTTCTTTCCATTTTTCTTAACATCTTGGGTGCCCATATGAAGGAAATGCTCAAATTTAGTACTTTCCTCCTTAGAATCTATTATTTGATTGTCATCCTTGATTTAGGTACCTTAATTTTATGTTAGAAGATTTTCTTACCACATGCTTGTTGATGTTAATGACAGCGTCAATCATATTCTTCCAGCGATCTCCTTTGTTTCATGTTAATAAATTAAACCATAGCTTAGAGCTATTTAATTTATTGAGACATGGATTCACTCAAGAGGCATGATTTATTATTGAGTTGCAATTGTTTGTTAAGGCCAGCATGATTAATGAAGAGGCATGTTCAATAAATAAATTCATTTATTATCAAGCCGACCTTGAAATGGCGTGATTCCTTATGTGGCCTACTTCTTGCTCATTAGATACGACTTAATGAAGAGGCACCTTCCTCTATGATAGCCGACTTAATTTGAAGAGTGACGACCTTTCCATATTGTATATATATTCGATGGTTCTCTCCTTGTTCATCATTCATTCTATTCAAGTATATTCATCACAAGTCAAGATCATCAAGTGCGAGTTTATTTATAAGTGCAGATCATAGTTGAAGGCTGAGTTTCTCTATCAGGGAATTATCTTATTGTATTTTTGTGTTGCATCATATCTAGTGCTTATATTCTGGTCTGCAAATTGACCTCTTGTAAGGAGATCATTGTTGGTGAAATTCAATATATAAGTGATATATTGTTGCTGGGTTTTTCTCCCTCAAGAGGAGGGTTTTCCCAGGGTATCTGTTGTGTTGTTGTGTCTGATTTTGAATTAATTTTTAGTGCTTTAATTTGATCACTAAAATTTAACAATGCCACCTTTCTTTTCATCTAGTGGGGATTTTTTATATGGCACCAACTTTGAGGAGCTTTTTGATTGTCACACCAAAGCAAAACCATTTCCCTCTATGTTGGGCGCCCAACCTACTTTTTTGTTCTATTTGGTGAGGATTTGATGATAGTGTGCCAATAGGAAATCTCTGCTTTAGTGAAAATGAGGAAAGTTGGGTGCTCAACCATGTTTAGCAAGGATATTGACATGGAAAACCACAAGAAAACCTCCACCACATACTCAATTCTCTATACTTTGTCTATTGGATTTTTGGCATTGGTATGCTATCCTAAAATTTCCTTTGTCAAAGAAAATGGTGTAGAAATCCCTTTGGAAAGTCTACTACTTAGTACCTTAAAACTCTTTCTGATGCTTGGAAAAATTCCCTATTGGGTGCCCACTTGGAGGAATTTTTTAATGGCTGTCATGACAATGTCTCATATAAACTAGACATTTTCTTCAAATTCTTCACTTTGCAAGATTTGTTCCTAAGAAACCTTTTAATTGTAATGACTTGGCCAAATTTTCTATACCAATTTTTTGCAAATTTTCACAGGTCTAATGCACGAACATTTCATCACACAGTTTGCATGAAACAATGTGTTGACATCTATGTTACCGGGTTCACCCCTAGGAGGCCCAATCCTAGTTCAGGTTCGATGTTGGTTCGGGTCCTAGTTCGGTCCCTCTATGGATCTAGCCAGGGTTTGATTTTTTGAGGCCGGTTCACCCATGCAGAACCCAGGTGAACTAGAGGAGAACCAAGTTCAAACCCAAGGCGAACCAGCGTGTTTGGGTGCCCAAAAAGTGCTTTTTTTGCATTATTTTATTATTTTATGTAGTTTGACTTTGACCCACGCCCAAGGAGACCCTAAAAGTGACCTCTAAAACACTTTAAACACTTAAACTACCTCATTTTCATTCATTTGTTTTGCAAACAAGCATTTTCATTCCAAGAGTCTGAGTTCTCATTTTTGCTTGTTGGATTGACAAAAGGAGTTGAAGATTGATTATTGAAGCTTCTACAAACGATTGCATTTCCATTCCTACAAATTTGCAAGTGTTCATTGGCTGCCACAAAGATTGTTGAAGGATATTTTTGCAAAGAGGTAAGTTTTCTCAGAGTTTTTTCATCCATTTTTTTGTTTTACAAACTAGAAACTTTGTTTTGTTTCATTTTATGATTTATCTATGTTTTTTCTTTCCATTCTTCTATGAATGTAAAAGAGCTAGGTTTCATAAAATTATTAAAAAAAAATTTCATTCAAATTTTGAATGTGTTGTTTGCAAAACAAATTGCCATAGGAATCACAATGTCAATAGGTTCTACCTCCAACTTCGTAGCTAAACCAAACTCAAAGTTCAAAACAAATCCAAACTCTCCTCTATGGAAGTATGTTGAAATGTTAAGACATATTCCAAGTGGTGGCGGACACATTTGGAAATGCAGTGGGCGTGAAGTTACATATTCTAGTTCATACCATAGGGTGAAAGCACATTTGTGTGGCATAAGTGGAAAAGGCATCACGGCTTTCCCTCAAAAAGAAGGTGAACCTTTTCCACCTGAGACAGTTGCAAAATACATTATGGAGCAAGACGCAACAGATCAACGGGAAGCCCAAAAAGGAAATCACCCTTTGTTAAAAAAAAATCAAAGGGAATGCAACCCCCATCTAATCCCAATATTGTGGTAGAAGACCACCCATTTATGGCTACTTCAGATCCTCAAGCTCAAAGTGGACAAGCAATTGCAAACAAGAGAACAAATAGGCCTTTGCAACTTGCATTTCAAAATAAGAGTAGAACCCTTGCCGACCAATGTGTAGCAAGATGCATATATGCCAATGGATTAGCTTTTAATGTTGTTTGTTCTCCATATTGGAAAGAGATATTGAGAACGGTTAATGAAGCTCCAAAAGGGTACAAGGGCCTAGGTTATGAGAAAGTGTGTGGCTCTTTATTGGAAAAGGAGGTTGAGTTGGTTGAAGATGCATTGAAGCCTATAAGAGATTCATGGGTTGAGATAGGTGTGTCCATTGTTTCAGATGGTTGGAAGGACTCAAGAAATCGGCCTTTGATCAATGTCATAGTGGTGTCCCCTAAAGGGGCAATGTTTTTGAAAGTCTTGGATTGTGAGGGGCAAGTAAAAGATGGAAAAATTATTGCTAATATTCTCATTGCAGCCATTTAGCAAGTGGGACCCCACAATGTTGTTCAAGTTGTAACGAACAATGCCAAGAATTGTAGAGTTGCAGGGTTGTTGGTTGAGGAAAGATATTCACATATCTTTTGGACACCTTGTGTGGTCCATTCACTCAATCTTATGCTACAAAATATTGGGAGTAAAATTGCATGGATCAAAGAATTGTATGTCGAGGCTGAGGACATTCAGATGTTCATCACCAACCACCACATGTCTCAAGGGATTTTTAGATCATTTTCAAAATTGGAGCTATTGAAGGTAAGTGAAGTAATATTTACATTTGTCATTTTTTGATTTTCATAATTTGATTGTGCATTCTAATTTAAATTCTTCTTTAAAGTTTATTTTTAAATTATAATTATTTTTAAAAATTTGCAATAGGTTGCAGAGACCCGCTTTGCCTCTAACACAATTGTCTTGAGACGACTTGTGAAAGTTAGAGAGGCATTTTCTAGCATGGTGATTAGCAACAACTGGTCTATATGGAGGCAAATCAGCACTGAGAGAGCAACAAAAATTAAGAGTGTGACATTAGATGACTCATGGTGGGATTGTGTGGAGTATCTCTTTAGCTTCATCGAGTCCATTTTGAGTATGATTCACTATACTAACATGGACAAGCCATGCACTGGAGAGATATATGATGGTATAGACTCAATGCTTGAGAAGATCAAGTGCACCATCAATGCAAGAGAGCAAGATCCTGAAGAGACTTTCTTCAAACAAGTGCAAACAATTGTTGAAGAAAGATGGAACAAAATGACAACTCCATTACACCTTCTGGCCTTGCATTGACTCCAAAATACTACAGTAGTAAGATTCTTTCAATGCCAAAAAGGCTTCCTCCATATAGAGATTTAGAAGTGGCTGAAGGGTACAAGGCAACATTTGTGAGAATCTTCCCTGGTCAAGATTTGCAAAGTGTAGTCACGAATGAGTTCATTGATTTTGTGCACTCAAATGGTCTAGGTGTTGATGCTCTTCGTGACAGGTTCTTAAAGGATGCTCATAGTTGGTGGTACTTCCATGGACAATACTTCCAACATTTGCAACCCCTTGTAATCAAAGTTTTATCACAAGTAAGTTTAATTAATTTTCATATTTTAGTTTTAAAGTTTCATAATTTCATTTATAATTTAATAATTTATAATTTTTTAATTGTTTACTTTGTCTTCATAGTTTGTTAGTTCATCCACATCTAAGAGGAATTGGAGCACATATTCTTTCATCCACTTAGTAAAGCGCAATAAATTGCTCTCAAAAAGAGCAGAGGACTTAGTATATGTGCATTCCAACTTGCGTCTCGTTTCACACAAACGTGACTAAAAGGAAGGGGAGACAAAATTGTGGGATATAGTGCCAAAGGATACTAACATGGATGCTTCCACTTCCCACCATATTGCATATGAGGAGTTTGATATCCAACAGCAGCATGGGCACAATACTAGTGCTAGTGGCAGTGCCATTGGCACTACTTGTGATTCATCTAGTCTTCCTACTTCATCTAATGTCCATGTTGACATTGATATGGATGAATTTGATGATTAAAACTTTAAAAGTGTTGTAATATTGAACTTGAAGTTTGAATGATGAATATTTATCATGCATGTTTAAAAAATTAAATGTTTTAACTTTTAAATGATATTCAAGTTTATGGTGGTTATATATATATATACACCAACAACCAAACCCACCCCCCAAAAAATTTAGCCAAACCAGCGAACCAAACCCCCAAACCCAAACCAATAACTAAAGTTGACATAAATTCACAAATAATCATTATATAATTGATTTCTCCAATATAAGAACTGATCACATTTCTTTTCTCCTTAAAATCCCAAATAAAAGTGCATAACAGATATTGAATGATGAATTCATAATTTGCTACCACAAATTGAAAAATTACAGAAAATTGTATATAATCTTTGATATCACATAAATGATATTATATCATATTTGTTGACCTGAAGACAATCTCCTACACACCAAACAACAATCACCTTTGGCTCCAAAAATACTCCTTATTCCTTCATTCATAATTACAACACCCTCCAAACTTTTGTGCAAGTTGATGTATTAAATCAGCAGCTAGTATAAGTTGTGATACTCCTAGAAAGGCTACGCGAAGGTTTGCCAAGCCTAAGTAAGGCCGTGACCAACATAATCAAGCATTCCAAAGGCTAAGTAGGATTCTTTGATGACTAGTTGACTCACCAATATTCATAGCTCCACTATTTTACTTGGCTTTGTTAATGTACGGACCTCTACAACATTTAGTAGATGGTATGGCTCCTTTAAGGGAGTCACAAAATCTACAGCTGGGTACTCATCTGGTTATGATAAATAATATTTAAATCATTTCATTTCGCAACTCCTCAAATATGGCACTCATAATAAACTCCAGTCTCTCTCTATAAATATCGCATGAAACCACAATCAAAGATGAATCCTTACTTCAAATCGGAGAACAATAATTGATCATTTATCTGCAAACCTCTGATATATTATTTAATCATCATTTTGCATCTGTATGAAATTTGTCTGACTCCCACTGCAATTTGGCTAAGGTAAGATGTTTCACCATTGAAAGCAATTCCCTTAGGATTTTCGTCCTAGCGTTTTCTCAAACTAGAAGCTCAAATTTCACAATAGAGAAAAAAATAAACAAGCATATACAAATGAACTTTCAAATCTCCTTTTATAATTTCCCATGAAACTCAAAGTTAATAAAATCATTCGAAAATTTATTTTATTGGATAACTTTATTTAATTAATTAGTTTATACCCTATCAAAGCCCAAAATTAACCTAGGAGAATTAAATAAGCTAAATGGGCCATTGGCTGCTCCACAAAAGGGGACACTACATTAATGTTTTGTCACAAAATCCTTTTTATCTTTGAAGAATTTTTGTCTCTTTTTACTGTTGCTCTACTTTTTGGAAACCATTTTCTTGTGCTGAAGCCTAAACCTATTTTTGACCAGCTTTGACATTGTCACCTACTACCATTCCTTGAAAAAGCATACTTGCTCAAAAAAATGGCAACTTCCTAAAATAGAAAGTTGGATTTTTTAGATCCTCGCCATCCCAAAAAAAAAACATACCTACTAAAATAACAATTTCTAAAGATAAAATTAATCTGAAAACTGGGTGGACTTTCTACTAACACTAAACCTTTGACTTGAAGTTGGATTTTTCATGGTGACAATTCAATGCCAGAAAGATGACATTTTTATTCTATAAACCAAAGGAGATTTGTCACTCAAATTGTGTACACATAGTCCTCTTTAACCTCATTTCTTTCTTCGACCACTTTCAAAACATGCTTCCATTGTTGTTCATCTATATCAACTCGAAAAAGCTTTTGTCATTTTCTTGCACTTTCTGCATTGGAGCTTCTGAGATTCATTTCCTCATCAGCGTCATTTACCCATAAGGATCCAGCAAACACCATTGTCAAAAAAGAACATAGAACATGATCTGGACAGGAAAGATAATCATCATTAATGGCTAAAGCCTTAAATTCTAACAAAATTTTGTATGGGTATCAACGTGTGTAATGTCCCCTTCTAGTTGACATCTCTCAGTTCTTGAGATTAGTCTATTATGTGACCCTCGTAGGCTGATAGGGTGGATAGAGGGTCTTGTTGAGGCATGGCTTGGCTTCAGTTATCAGAATCATTCAGTTTGGCTTTCGTTCGGGGTCTTTTGGACATCATTTGCTTGACTTACTATTTTTAATAAGTGGAGTCACTTAGCAGAGCACCCCTACTATTTTTAGCAGTATGGTCTAGTCATATGCAGATTCAGTCACTTATCATCCGGCTTCAAACGGTTTGTCATTTGGACTAGTATTGAGAGAAATATTAATATTTATTTGCCAAAATAAATATTAATTTAATTGAAGCTTATATTATAAAGTTATAATGTAATTTAATATTATAACTTAAGTGACTTATTGAAGGGGTCAACCATCATGAAGAAGGTGCCACTTTTGAATTAATTATTATAATTAAAAAGACATCCAAACTATTGAAGATTAAAAGTAAAATTCAAGTTTTATTTAAATGATGATTTTTTGAAGGAAATCGACCCAATTGAGAAGATATAAGTTTTCTTTGAGAGAACTTCATGGATTATGATATGAGAATCGATTTCAGCCAATTTCTTCTTCAAAGAACGAAGCCAAGGGTTTCAATTTTTCTTCTACATTGGAGAACGAGCCATCTTCAGTGTTTGCAATTCAGAGGCTGTGAAATATCAGCTAATTTATTGTCTGCAGTTGAATAGCTTCATTCAGAAGTTATTACAGAGATTATTGTGAATAATTATTCAGGGTTTGATTCAATAATTGTCTATAGAGAGTGATATTCTGGAGCGGCTGGCTTAGATATACATCTGGCACATTTCCCAAGGTGGTACGGATTTATTCATTGCTAGTTTAGGGTCATACTTCTCCTGCAAGCTTGGATTCCTTGCTTTATTGTCTTTTTTCTTCACCAGATGGGACGCCTTACACTTTGGGTCAGTCTGCACCAATTTTGAGGCTAGAGAAATGTCTTTTGAGGTTGGTCGTATTAAATCTTTACCATTTGGGGCGGTTGCAATCAGAAATCAGGTTTTTAATTATCACAATTTGCTTTTCCTCTTTGTCTGCATGTTAGGGTTTCATCATTGTAAGCTTCGAGAAAGAATAATAAACCTATATGCTATCGATTCAGGAGTCTATCTGCTTCAGTTTTACTTTCCTGTATTTATTTAAGATTTTAGAAGTATTTCCTTTCAAAATCGCTCTATTATCTTTATATGCAAAAAACCACAAAAAAATCAAAACAAGGAAAAAACAAGCAAAAACAATCATTTTCTGAAATCATGAGAAAACGAGTTTCTACAATGGTATCAAAGCGGTTTCCTGCCATCCTGAGGGTTTGGGATTCATATGTAGCCATAGGAGGTTGGGTCTCACAGATATTATACTCGCAGGAGAGCTTTGTTTGACAAGGAACAGGGATTGAACAGACAGTTGGGTACCATGGGTAACAGAACAGAGGTTCCTCGATATCATCGGGATGAAGATGCAGAGGTAAGATACACTCTTAGAGATTTACGGACAGGTCAGCAGTAGGTAGCTGATGTATTACAACAGTTGACCACGACGATACAAAGGATTGGTTCGCCTAGGAGACCATCACCACGTCGTGATGAAGATAGGAGTGATGCAAGTTCACAGAGGATACCCAATACTATTTCACGAACAGCAGATAGGCCTACCCGCCCTACTTTTGTGAGGCAGGAGCCTGATGGGGCTATGGCAAATGAGGAGCCTGAGGAGGTGTTCGCTGATATTCTTATGGCAAGGAATGATGAGTTGGAGTTATTGACCCCAGAGGTCAGAGAGAGAATTACTTTTGACAGGTTTCTCACATAGAGGACAGAGCATTACAGGAACAGGCAGGATAGGAGGCCTAGACATCATAATAGTGACCTGAAGCACGCCACAAACAAGCTCACTTTAGCTATGTTTGACGGTAGCGGTAAGGTTACAGCACAGACTTGGATCAGTAAGCTGGATACCTTCCTTACATTGCGTCCCATGGCGGAGGAGGATGCTATTAGATATGTTACCTTGCCTCTTGAGGGGGCAGCTTATGACTAGTGGCATCATGGGATGGTGAACTTAAGCATGACCGTATCACCACTTACCAGAGGTTCGTGGACAAATTGGTGGAATGGTTTGACAAGAAGGATCATGAGACTTACTTCAAATATTTGGCCCAGTTGAGACAGGTTGGTAGCTTGGAGGCTTACATAGGAGACTTCCAGCGGTTATCAGTGATGGTTCCTAACATATCAAAGAGGCGTCTAGTTGTACTCTTCGTGGAGGAACTGTTGGAGCCAATGAGAGGATGGATCAAAGCATTTGATCCTCTCTCACTATAGGAAGCGATGAAGAAGGCACACAGCATGGAACTTGCAGCTCCATCTAGCAAGTTCAATTCCAGGAATACTTCTTCATTCAAGGACAACAAGGGATTCAATAAAAATAAGGAGAAATCTGATTTTAAGAGTGATTCAAAGTGAAAATCAGCAGCACCCTTGGATCGTGAGACTCTTAATGATTTGCGCAGGAAGAAGCTTTGCTTCTACTGCAAGGGTCCCTACGACACTAACCATGGTTGTCCTTTGTGGCCTAAGGGTAAGGCCAATAGAGTTATGTGGGTTTATTATGAGGATTCGGAATCTGAGAATTCCGAACGGCATGAGAGTTCTGAGGAGTCAGAATCAGAGGCTTCAAAGCCTAAGGTGGGGGCAAAGTTAGAGCTCTAACTCCAGGAAGCACAGTTGTCTAGCATTCAACAGGAGGGATCTTTCAGACTTCGTGGAGTTTTGGCTGGTCAAAAGGTTATCACCCTTTTAAACATAGGTGCCACCCATAATTTTATCAATGTCAGATTTGTGGAGAAGCGTGGGCTCATAACCGAGGAGTTTGAGGGAATTCAGGGTAAGGTGGCTGATGGTTAGACTCTCAAGTGTGATTGTATGATTAAGGATCTTTCTTTGCGCTTAAATAATTATGAATTCAAGGCTGATTATTATGTGGTGAATATGGGTGATATTGATTTAGTTTTGGGCATGAAGTAGCTCCATTCTCTTGAGGAAGTTACACTTCCTCTCAAAGACATGGAGATCAGGTTTGAGGTGGATGGGAAGACTCATATACTGAAGGTCATTTGAGACAGTAACGTCAGGACTATTTCCTTCTGACGGATGGAGAGACTTATGCGTCATGACACTGTTGAGTGGGTTGTCGAGTGCACTTTGAAACCTACACAGGAGGGACCGCATAAGACCGAATATCATCCTAACATTCAACAGTTGAGAGTTAAGCATGGGAAGGTTTTCAGTGACATTCCACTAGGGAGACCTCCAGATAGGGGTATTGAGCACATCATAGAGCTTGAGGGCGCCAAGCCCGTCATGATTACTCCTTACAGGCACCCAAAGCGACTTAAGGATGAGATAGAGAAGACTATCAAGGAGCTACTTGCTATGGATCACATTCGACCGAGTAAGTCACCATTTGCATCTTTAGTTGTTTTAGTGAAGAAGAAAGATGGAACTCTTCGTATGTGCATAGATTATAGAGTCATGAATAAGAGGACTATTAAGAACAGATACCCCATACCCTGTATAGATGAGCTTATTGATGAGCTCCATGGTGCCTGTTACTTTTCGAAGATAGACTTGAGATTAGGATATCATCAGATTAGAGTTCGTGAGCAGGATGTTGAGAAGACCACTTTTCGTTGTCATTGTGGACACTTTGAGTTTGTAGTTATGCCATTTGGGCTAACCAATGCTCCAGCGACATTCCAGTCCACCATGAACAGGGTCTTCCACTCACATTTGAGCAGATATGTACTTGTCTTCTTCGATGATATTTTGGTCTACAGCAGGACATGGGAGAAGCATTTGGCTCATTTGGATACAGTACTCAACATTTTGGATAGGGAGTCCTTGTATGCCAATGAATCCAAGTGTGATTTAGGGATGACTGAGTTGTTATACTTAGTCCATATTATCAGTGCAGAGGGAGTGCAGATGGATCCCAAGAAGATCTGTGCTATCATAGATTGGCCTACTCCTGCAAACCTTACACAACTGCAAGGATTCCTTGGGTTCTGTGGTTTCTATCGTAGATTTGTCAATGGATATTCACACCATGTAGCACCTATGATGGATTTTTTGAAAAAGGGTGCATTCATTTGGACTCCTAAGGCATAAGAGTGTTTTGTGAGGTTCAAGGAGCTTATGACTGCATGTTCAGTGTTGGAACTGTCGGATTTTACAAAGCCTTTTGAGCTTCAGTGTGATGCTTCTGGTGAGGGCGTTGGAGCGGTGTTTATACAGGATAAGCATCTAATTGTGTATGAGAGCAGGAAACTCAGAGGACTAGAGAGGGGTTACAGTATATATGATAAGGAAATGTTGGCCATAATGCATGCCTTGGCCAAATTAAGGGAATATTTAGTGGGCAGTAAGTTTTGTATTAAAATTGATCATAATAGTTTGAGGCATTTCCTAGGGCAGCGAGATTTGAATGATCGTCAACAAAAATAGGTGAGTAAGTTACAGGCATATGACTTTGACATCACCTATATCAAAGGTACACAGAATGTTGTTGTTAACGCTATTTCACGCCGACCTCATCTGAGTTCTATGGTACAGATTGCAGAGGATTGGAGGCATCTCATTGGGGCAGAGTATGCCAAGGATACATGGGAATCTAGTATTGTTGAGGGATCTATTGTGGACACCAGGTACACACTTGTAAATGACTTGATCATTTTCAAGAACAGGATTTTCTTGATCCCAGGGTCAGAGATAAAGAACACCATTCTGCGAGCTTTCCATGATGTACCTACAACAGGGCATCTTGGGTACTTTAAGACTTACAGACAAGTTCGGGAGAGATTTACATGGAAGGGTCTTAAGGCAGATGTTCTTCAGTATGTGCGTGAGTGCCCTGTTTGTCAGCAGAACAAGCAGGAGATCACATATCTGACAGGGTTGTTGTAGCCACTTTTGATTCCTGACAGGAAGTGGGAATGTCTGTCGATGGATTTTATTACGGGCTTGCCTAAAGCCCAAGGACGGGATTGCATATATGTAGTTGTGGATCGGCTGACGAAATATGCCCATTTCTTTCCGATCACCACTACTTACACAGCTACACAGGTAGCAGAGGTATTTTTCCGTGAGGTTTTCAGATTACATGGGTTGCCTCAGAGTATAGTTAGCGACAGGGATAGTCGGTTCCTGAGTCACTTCTGGTAGGAGGTATTCAGACTTTGTGGGACCGAGCTTACACCGAGCACCAGTTACCACCTGCAAACCGATGGTCAAATGGAGATAGTGAACAAATGGGTGGAAGGTTACCTCAGGAATTACATTGCAGGGTAGCAAAAGGCGTGGGTCAAGTGGATATACTTATGTGAGTATTGTTACAATACCACCTATCACATGACCATTCAGATGTCCCCCTTCATGGCATTGTATGGGTATGAGGCGCCTAGTTTTCTTGATTTTCTACTTAGTGACAGTAGAGTGCCTAGTGCGGGAGACTTATTGCAGGAGAGACAGGATATTATGAGGGCTCTTAAGGAAAATATTGCTAAGACACAAAATCAGCAGAAGTAGTATGCAGATCAGAAGAGGACAGAGAGATCTTTTGAAGTGGGAGACATGGTATATCTCATGTTGCAGCCCTACCGACAGTCTACTCTTAGGAAGAGTGGATCAGAGAAGCTCAAGCCATAGTACTATGGTCCTTTCAAGATTGTCAGGCGTGTGGGAGAGGTGGCTTATGAGCTAGAGCTTCCAATGGATAGTAAGGTCCACAATGTTTTTCATGTGTCACGTCTCAAAAAGGCGTTAGGGCATCGTGTGGTACCTTCAGCAGTATTGTCTCCCTTAGATGATGAGGGAAAGTTGATTTTAGTACCTGAGTCTATCCTGGAATACAAGGAAAGACAGCTACGTAGGACTATTAAGGAATATCTGGTGAAGTGGAGAGATTTACCAGTGGAGGATGCTACATGGGAGAGTGAGGAGATTTTGCAGCATCCTCAGTTGAGAATGCTTGAGGACAAGCAATTTTAGGAGGGGCAGACTATAATGTCCCCTTCCAATTGACATCTCTTAGTTCTTGAGATTAGCCTATTATGTGACCCTCGTAGGCTGATAGGATGGATAGAGGGTCTTGTTGAGGCATGACTTGGCTTCAGTTATCAGAATCATTCAGTTTGGCTTTCGTTCGGGGTCTTTTGGACATCATTTACTTGACTTACTATTTTTAGTAAGTGGAGTCACTCAGCGGAGCACCCCTACTATTTTTAGCAGTATGGTCTAGTCATATGCAGATTCAGTCACTTATCATTCGACTTCAAACGATTTGTCATTTGGACTGGTATTGAGAGAAATATTAATATTTATTTGCCAAAATAAATATTAATTTAATTAAAGCTTATATTATAAAACTATAATGTAATTTAATATTATAACTTAAGTGACTTATTGAAGGGGTCGACCATCATGAAGAAGGGGTCACTTTTGAATTAATTATTATAATTAAAAGGGCATCCAAACTATTGAAAGATTAAAAGTGAAATTCAAGTTTTATTTAAATGATGTTTTTTTGAAGGAAATCGACCCAATTGAGAAGATATAAGTTTTCTTTGAGAGAACTTCATGGATTATGATATGAGAATCGATTTCAGCCAATTTCTTCTTCAGAGAACGAAGCCAAGGGTTTCAATTTTTCTTCTGCATTGGAGAACGAGCCATCTTTAGTGTTTTCAATTCAGAGGCTGTGAAATATCAGTTGATTTATTGCCTGCAGTTGAATAGCTTCATTTAGAAGTTATTACAAAGATTATTGTGAATAATTATTCAAGGTTTGATTCAATAATTGTCCACAGTGATATTCTGGAGCGGCTAGTTTAGATATACATTTGGCACATTTCCCAAGGTGGTACGGATTTATTCATTGCTGGTTTAGGGTCGTACTTTTCAGCTTTAAGGCCGTACTTCTCCTGCAAGCTTGGACGCCTTGCTTTATTGTCTTTTTTCTTCACTAGATGGGACGCCTTGCACTCTGGGTCAGTCTGCACCAATTTCAAGGCTAGAGAAATGTCTTATGAGGTTGGCCGTATTAAATCTTCACCATTTGGGGCGGTTGCAATCAAAAATCAGGTTTTTAATTATTACAATTTGCTTTGCCTTTTTGTCTGCATGTTAGGGTTTCATCATTGTAAGCATCAAGAAAGAATAATAAACCTATATGCTATCGATTCAGGAGTCTATCTGCTTCAGTTTTCCTTTCAAAATCGCTCTATTATCTTTATATGCAAAAAACCAAAAAAAAATCAAAACAAGGAAAAAACAAGCAAAAACAATCAGTTTCCGAAATTGTGAGAAAATGAGTTTCTACAACGTGTCCAACCAGATAAAATATAGTTTTCTACAATCCGACCCCTCTATAGGGAATTTCTACATTGTCTGTTGAAATAATTACTTATTTTTCTTTCCCAAAGAAATTGTAAAATAAATGACTTCTATGACCTCTACAATCTTGGGCCTATGACACTTAAATCAGATACAAGTTCAGGATTGTAGAGAAAACTAAAACATTTAAAATTGACTCTACAAAATGATGTGTCTTCCAAACCATTCTATAGACATGTAACGTATTAAAGATCATTTGAAGGAAAAATTTGTGCAAATATCTATTAACACAAAATTGCAGAACTGGATTCACAGGTTCAAATATTTAGTTTTGCATAGAAAACATTTAAATGTTAGTCTACAAAATTCTGTGTCTTCTGAAGCAAACTATAGATAAGAATTAAACATAATATGAAGAAGAAGAAATTATCATGAAAAGATGCTTGAATATATACAGATTCACAATTGCATGTGCATATAAAACACTTCAATATTTTTTTATGAAGGTAACATATTAGGTGGGCCACCAAGCAACACACCATTTGGTGTATGAGACCCCCCTGCAAGAATTCGGTAAGTAGATATGTTTTTCCATGTTGATGCGTCTATTTATAAAAGTGCCTATTGCTATTGCTAGTTGTCTATTTCTCATGTGCCTTTCTATATATAGATGTGCCTATTCTTTTTCAAAAGTACCTGCAGGTGCTATTGCTAGTAGTATATTTTTCAACTACATGCTTAATACAAAATATTAATGTTAACACACATTAACTGGATATGCGAACCATAGTTCAAAACAGAAAGATTCATTAAAATGAAGAATTTTCCAAGCTTCTGGGTTTGCCATGTGGGAGTTTCGATTACTCATATTACTTGCTGAAACATTTTTAAATCTAATTCTGTTTTTAACTGTTCAGAACTCAGCCGTCATCCATTCAGACAATGTAGTAGCAATAAAATTGCAAGAAGTGAAACAGACCATTCTGCTAATGAAAATTATTACAATATAGCATTACAAATCAAACTCAAATTCCGATTTCAATTTTTATGAATTAACATGGAGGACCAAGCCTCTAAAAGGGCAATACGAAATTAGAGCAATGCACAAAAGCAAGTTACATCAGTGTGCATTCAAATGTCTCTTCTAATTATCAATGTTAGTTACCATCTTAATTCAGCCCATAGACAAAGCACAATAACAGTATCATGGCACGAGATAGCTGAAAGCTGCAATTAATTTCCGTGAAACAGACAAATCCTGCAAATGTCCAATAAAACATGGGCGCTTTACACTATTTCCATTAGATGCCATTCCTGAGTCACCAGCAGAAAGCAACACGATGCCTCTGAACACAGGTAGAGGTTAAAAGCTTTGCTTTCCACTTGACAAGAAAGATGTGAAGCTAAGAGCATTTATACATGCACCAATCAGAAGTTCTACCGCAGATAAATGCAAGTATCAATTTATTGTCAAAATATAGATGGAGATATCAATTAGGTATATGGTTGACATTACCAATATATTGCAAAATTTATTTTATAGTCCATATCTTATACCATCCAGACCTAAATAATGAGTTACAATCCAAGGAAATCCTCCCATTAGAAGCATGCATTTGCATGTTGACTCTGTTAAATAAATGCCAATTGCAAGAGACAATGAGAAGATCAGATGCTTCATTCTTAACTGTAGAAATTTAACATAGGTGATACTTCCGTTTAGATGCAAATATGGAAACTTGAACTATAAAATAAACCCAAGCTGAAGAATATGTAGGCCTACATTTTAGAGAATTGGTCAACATTTGGGTAACAACAGATGTAACAAACAAAATATTACAGCCCCTGAGAAATGACTGCAAAGTGTTTATTATATTCATATGAAAATAGTCAAAATTCAAAGCACAAACTACCACCATGACATATAGTTGTCTACAGATGGTGGTAAGCAGAGTATACTGTAATGGTAAAAAATATTCATGTCCTCAGTATTTACAGTTGAGCTTGGAAAAGCATGGAAATGTGATTGCTTAACAAGCACAAGAACCATGAAACAGAGCACTCGATGCAACCACAAAATATATATTATACACACTTGCTCCAAATAAATCACTTGTTCCATGGTTGCATGACAATTTTTTGAATCCCGTAATGATGACAACCGGACAGCATAATCAGTTGACTTGACAATTCTCAAAAGAATAAAAAATCTGGTACATAAGATGTAAATCAGAAAGATCCTTAAGGTTATTGATCCCGGTAACCATCCAGTCAAATTCTATTATGTTATCAAAGTTTCTAATTTGGATGTGCTCCATATAAACTTCACTAAAACTAAACCCTGACCTGATTTTCAAGGTAGCAATAAAAAATCTGGTACATAAGATGTAAATCAGAAAGATCCTTATAAGGTTATTGATCCCAGTAACCATGCAGTCAAATTCTATTATGTTATCAAAGTTTCTAATTTGGATGTGCTCCATATAAACTTCACTAAAACTAAGCCCTGACCTGATTTTCAAGGTAGCATTATGCGCCAGCCCTTGCATAGTGTGCATTGCTTTCTTCCCGCTTGCGCTTCCTCAAACATGTGCAAAACATTGACCACTTCCATTTTGGTTTATTCTCTATTACATTATCATCCCTTCTTGCAACATGTTCGATCATAAATTGTACCACAGCCTGTCAAAGTATAATGATATCAGTATTCTGTTGCAAGTGTGAAAAAAGTTATGTCCAAAGATATTTCAACAAAACATACATATTTGCAAGCATATGCTAAATAATATGTAGTAATATACTTCACCTTAGCTCCATTTTCAGCTATTTTTCTTGGCGGTATTACCAGTGGTGTCTCTTCAGCATGAAGTGTATGAAGCTTTGTGAGCATTGCAAATGAGTCAGGAAGGAATTTTATCTGAACATTACTTATATCCAACTCCTCAAGCATCTCAAGATTCCCAATAGAATGAGGAAGCCTCTGCAAGTCAGCAAAATTACTGCTAACATTCAGCTTAACAAGACTGGTGGCAAGGCAAAGACTCTCTGGTAGATACTCCAACTGATTGAAGCTTACATCAAGTTCTCTCAAGCTGGATAAAGAACCCACAGTTGTTGGAAGGCTTTTTATATTGTTATAATGCAATGTTAGGACTTCTAAAGATTCAAGCTTTCCAACTGCTTCAGGAAGGGCTTTGAGATGATTAAAATCAGCTCGTAGCTCAGTAAGAGAAGCACATTGACCAATTGTATATGGCAGCTCATCAATTTCATTTGTCTCAACATCCAATCTTTTCAAATTGACCAGTTGACCAACAGACTCTGGCAGGGATGAAAGCTGATTTGAACTCAAGTCAAGGCATGCCAGCATGAAAAGATTCCCAATTGAAGCAGGCAATTTCTGTAAGCAATTACCATGTGCATCTAGGATAGTAAGATTGGAAAGCTCACCAATGGCATCTGGAATATCTATCAACTTATTTGCATGTAAATCCAATTTCGTCAGCATGGAAAGCCCTTGAATTGAGCTAGGGAGGGTCATAATCCTATTTTCCGACAAATTTATTTCAGTTAGATTAGTAAGCTTTCCAATTGAGTCAGGAAGCCATTCGACCTGGTCAAGCAATCTTCCTTGAAGGTTCAACTTCTCAGCACCTTCTTTGACAACTGTTTCAATGAGACTGGCAAGTTTTACCAGACTAAGCTTCTGCCCACCTTCAGCTTTTGTATCTGTCAGGCAACCAGAAAAGTTTAGAATACTCCAGGATCATTTATAACCTTGCTTAGAAACATTGAACAATGGAGCAATCATGAAAGAAAGATAAATTCAGGAAACAATCATCTAAAATTTCTGCATAGATGTACAGCTACAAGGCTATACTCAATTTCTTAAGATTGATCTTAACTTCAAAAGCCAAAACATTAAACAAATTGTCTGAAATCTAAAAGGAGTCGATGCCTCCAGTTTAAATGCAAATGAAAATCGATTATTGAAAAAGGCAGACATGTTCCTGTCATATTGAGGGGGCGGGGGTACCTTTCTTAATTGAAAGCAAAATGGTGCTTCTAAACACAACCAACACTATCATCATAAGAAAAACAATATTACAATATTCAAAGTTGACTGAAAGTTCATTTGTCCCTAATGAATAAAGGGCTAACAGATAATTTCATCCTCCTTGTAAAACTTAAGATATACTTGATATCACTTAGCAAGAGTCCCAAGAAGCTCAAAATCAGCAATACTTGGAGTCTGCTTGCCTCAACTCTTCCCAAGAAAATTGTATAGTCTACCAAAACTACAGTTCAGTGGCCAAACTTGCCAAGGCTCAGTAAAATTCTCAATATTTTGGCTCGTGTTACTAAACTCTCATCTTTTTAAAGTTTGTGGCCATGAGTTCACCACATGAATTGGCCAAATCTAAGACTGGTAAACAAAAGAATATTATGATCATTCTTTGACAGTTTTATTTGCTTTTTTGTTCAAAGTTGCCAACAGGGTTCCAACTATAATCTAGTCAGGTTCCAAGCCTATTAGAATAAGCAGGTTAAAAAATTATGGATTTTCAACTTCCTTCAAAGTTTTGGGTCTTGATGTTGTAGTGGATGTAGCATGTTATTTTATAACAATATTTGACTTAGCCATGATCACTTTTATCTTCCAAGACCAAATCTACATTTCTGAAGAAGATTGGGGTGATTTTGAAGGGTTTTGGTTTTCCTTTACAAAAGAGGGGTTTTACTGCTGATCAGATTTTTAGGTTTCCTTACACAATCAGCTTAAAGAGCACCAAGAAAGTTATTTGAATTGTTTTCTTCTCTCCGTCATTTTGGAGAAACAACTGCCAAAACCCAGTGGAGGAAAATTGGTTGGTGCAAATTTCAATGATTGGTCCCATGGAAAAAATGTCAAACAATACATAAATGTCTCATTTGTATCTTCAATCCCTAAAAATTATGCACAAATCCCTCGCAAAGATGTCAAAACATGCAAATGTCTCAGATTCTCCATGTTGGGCACATTCCAAAGATTGTGCACAAATCACTGGCAAGGTTGTCAAAACATGCATAAACATCTGTGTACCCCACAGGCCAAGTCAATACATTGACTGCAGATAGTAAATGACAAAAACTAAGAGCTGAGATTAGACAGTAATTTTTAGTTCTAATTATTGAAAACTATAAAGGCACTACTCAAATTTTGCATCCCAAAGTTGCCATCCCTACCACTCATACCCAACCCAGTTCTCAGGATTAACCAGCCAGGAAAGTACTGAATAGAAAAAAATGTACAAATAAGCCAACAAAGTTGTGGGAAACTTTTATCTCCTCTAAAAATTTTCTTGAGTCACAAGGAAATGTGCTTGGTTCAATGTTGCCTTCTTCAAGCAATTATTGCATTTGACACTCAATCTCTGCACCATTTTGAGGATCCAACCAGAAAAGCAATGTTACCAAATCATTAAAAAGATGAATGGCCTACAGGGGTGGTTCTATGAATTCATCAGTACAAGTATCTAAAATTAACTCCAAAGAAGCAGAATTGTACTATGATCTATTGACAAGGAGAGCCCAATAGAAGATAACAACAATGGCACTCACTATGTAAAGGATGGACTCAATAGCAAAAGAAATATAGCATTTCTTAGTCACTAAACTAATTTTCTTTCTGAAACCAACCGAGTCAAAAAGAGCAATGATGAGGGGTCAACAAACTGCAATTTTTTCACAAGACATTGTCCTATCACATTTTTTCTCAATCTGTTCTAAATTTGGTAATAGAAAGGTCACATCAATTATGGGCAAAGTAATATTTAGTAATAAGGACCAATTGCATGTTGGAGTTAAAATTAATAATATTAACTCCAAGCCCATCAGATTCTTGTCATTGTTCTGTTAGGAGCACCTTAGACTTCATGAATTGCAAGGCATGACACTTGTGATTAGTATGACTGTAATTTGTGATAAGTCCAACACATTTTTCTTTCTATTCCCCAGGTCTTGCTTTGGGCAAGTTGATGTGATTGTAATCTG
>VDFB02150121.1:0-16748 GCA_007258455.2 Sequoia sempervirens | reverse complement strand
CCAAATAAACTATTGTACAAAATTGGGACCGATTTGAATTTTTTATGTAGGATTTTGAGAAACACAAACTTAGGGTGCTCCACTATGGGCTCCTCTCCCCTAGATACTACAACTCATAGATCTTTGTCTATGAGTATATCCTCCATCTTAAGCTTCCAAAACTAACATTTATTCCTAAAAAATATCCATATATCCTTGACATGCTTTCCTTATTTCTTGCAACAATTTTTTTCTAAGCAAGCTCCCACTTAATCTATAATTAATATAAAAATATGTTTTCCCTAACACCTAGAATTTGAGATGCTCAAGATCTAATATCAAATGAAAGGAAGCATAGGTGCGTATATATGCTTCCTATGCTAATATATGAGAGAAGATATGTATAAAAAATAAATTAATCACATAGTTATAACAAAATAAACAAAAAATAAATATATCATAATATAATGACTAACATGAGGAAAACCCTTTCAAAGAAAAATTTTGCACTCCAAAGAAAATCAATGTATTATTATATAATCAAATATTAAAATACACTTGCAAAGTCTAAGCCTTTATAGAGATTTAGAGTAATTCTAACAACATAATAATACCCATGAAATTCACTATCAAAATCTCCCTCTCAACCATCTAATAAATAGGAGATGTACATGAAACTATCAAATGATAATTAGGAAACTATGATCTAAAATCACTCCAAATATGTAGTACATAAAATAATTTTATAGTAAAATAAGTTAATTCTAAAGTAACTCATAATTATATCAAGAAGAATATCTACAATGATAACACAAGTTAGAATGCACTAGTATGATAAAAACTATTTAAGAACCCATATAAATAATAATAAAAATAAGAAATTAATAAAATGTGGTAAAAAAAGATTTAATAGCTCTATAAAATTAGAATATTTATGTGCATGATTATTTTTATTAATTACATTAAATAATTATATATTTAATGAATAATATATAGATAATACTTTTAAAATAACACAAGATTAAATATGCACTAAATAATTTATTTTATTTGAAATTTAAATCTTCAAACAAAAATAAAATACATCAAACAATTTTTATGATAATACTTTTAAAATAACATAAGATTAAATATGCACTAAATAATTCAATTTAATAAATCATATATAAATATATAATAACATAAAATTATTCTTGAGTAAATAAAATCCTTCAAATAAAAATAAATAAAATAAATTAACTCTTAAAATTATTACAAAATTAAATTAAACTATGTAATTCTTAATTTAAAATATTTTATAATAATGTAATTAATTTGAAATAAGAATATTAATATTTTCTATTAATTTGAAGATATTAAAAACTAATAATAAATATTTTCATGAATTGAATAAATAATTTGATCATATATACTATTTTTGAATTTGAGTTTGATGATGATTTTTTTTTATTTAATTATATTATAAACAATAGTTTGAATATAAAATAATGTATATAATACGTTAATGAGTTGTAAAATTTAATAATATTCTTTTTATTATAAAAAAATATTAAAAATAAAAACATTAACATTCTTGAATTAAATCTTATTTTATATAAAATAATAAAATTATATACATTACAATTTTA
The DNA here is from genome assembly GCA_007258455.2 of Sequoia sempervirens. Taxonomy (NCBI): domain Eukaryota; kingdom Viridiplantae; phylum Streptophyta; class Pinopsida; order Cupressales; family Cupressaceae; genus Sequoia; species Sequoia sempervirens. The sequence goes on along the minus strand of VDFB02150121.1, from coordinate 15,141 downwards.
TTTCATATATACAAACATAATGTATAATTAGTATACTTTTTAAAATAAAACAAAAATAATTTTTAAATAAAATAAATAATATAATATAATATATTTTAATAAAAAATAAAAAATTTATATAATAAACAATATAACTATTTAACTAAAAGTAACTTATATATAATCGTAGAAAAGCACATATACCCAAATCTAAATCCATAAGACAAAATGTGATTAGGGTATGTCATTGTCATCCTGATAAATCACCCAGACCAAGTCCAACATCTTATCCAATCAGATAGATTTTACCATTTCCACTAATTGACGCTATCTCCTTGAAGAATAAGTTCAATGGGAAATTGGACAGCTTCTATATGAAATGAATGTGGACAGTCATAATATGAAATATATCATCATTTTACATGATCCTAATAAGGAACTGTTTCCAAACCATTTTAATTATCACGGGTTTGTTTGCATCCCAGACGTAATTTCCCTCTACACCGCGGAACGCTGATCGCTGGAAATCACCAGCTTTATACCTACTTTCATCACTTCTATCTCTGTAAGCTACGAGAGTTTGATCGCATCTGCTCACTTCATTCCGCATACTAATGATCTTAACTACTATGCATCTGGCATCTGCTTCCATATTAACGCGAGAGGTGATTTGAATGGCAAATACATCCATTCGAAACCTGACAGACGCCCGTATACAGCTCCCTTCTGCCGGTATACAGCTCCCTTTCGTCATAAACAAGTTTGAATCCTTCACATATGTATATATCGCGTTTCCAGGCAACTATTAAACAAAGTTTCAAATCAGATAGGGCATACTAAATATCTCATATGGTTTGGACGCCATAAATTTGTTTTTAATGCAGTCTGTGTAGTTGGCATATGCATTTATGCATTGCACTGTACATCACCGCCCATTGCAACTAAACGAAGTTAATGTGAGCACTTCAAAGCTCTTTAATGTCGTTGCTGCGGAAGACCTCATTATAAAGGAAAACAGTCTGTGGGGTTGTCATGAAATGGGCATAGTTCTGAGGATGCTTTATCATTACGGTGATGCTTATCTGGGTAATTTAACTGGGGATGTTCTTTCCCCATTGTTCAATTTGGAACAGTTGGAGAACTTCGATCTCAGCTGGAATGACTTCTTTGGAGTTCCCATCCCTCCTGGATTGAGGAGAGGAGAGCAAACTCAGGAGTTTGTGCTACTTGGACTTGTCGCCCGCTGGGTTTAGTGGAGATATTGCCACGGACCTGGAGAACATGTCTACTTTCCACTACTTGGATCTCTTTGGCTCTGGCTTTCTGAGAACAGTGGACATGCGGATGTGGACGAGAAACATGAACCATGACACAATCGTAAGCGGATATAAAACACAGTCATCTCATTGTTTAAGCTCTTTTCACCCCTCATATTTTCTACAAATATAGCTACTCCAGAGTGTAACAACAAAAATACCAACAGTTTGTTAAGACAGGGATTGCAAAAGAAAAAATAGCAATTTTTAGGGCACTGAAGAAGAAATCACGGTTGGTTTATTTTTGAAAGCTTTTTATATTCTTATTTGATCCTTCTATTTTTTTTTTTTTGGTAATTTTAAGGGACAGTTTATCTAATTTTTTTGCATTATGATAAAATTACTCTTTTTAGAAAATTTTAAACAAAATTTTAAGGGATAGTTTATCTAATTTATTTGTGTATACTGTTTTGCCACTCTTTTTTGTGCATCAAAAAATAGCTTAACTATTTAACTGATTCCCGGACCAAGATATTTATGGACTTTAGTTGCACTTATGATTGCTGTCCCAAAATACTATCTAGAAGCATCCTTAGAACCCCCATTTAAAAATAAAATCACCCACTAAAATAGGAACTAGGTAGTCACCACTATAAATCTGCAACAAGCGAGTGTTATATACTCCAAAAGAGGAATGGATTCTTAACGGTGATGTAAAGAAAAATAAATGTTTTATAAAATAAAGAGAGATATTTGCCCAGAACCAAGCACTTCATATGCATGATTATCTGATATACATGTTGATGTAGAATAAGGCAACAAATCACGAATAACGCAGAGTGTGTGCCTGCTGGAGGAGAACAGTCACCTCATCCCCTTCATGTAGCTAGCACATAAATTGGCTGCCAAGGGTTTAATTATCAGTTTTGTAACCACCTTTCACCACATCCCTTCACTAAGCAAGATAGTGGAGAGTGCCTGTGAAGTCGGGCTGGACATCCACCTGCTTGAAATGGAGATACCCTGCGATCACTTAACGCCGGGCAAAGTGAATGCTCAGCAACAACTTGTAAAACCGTCAAAAAATATAGTTAGTAATTCTGAAAAAAGATACACATTAGTAGGCAGTAATTTCTATAACATACACACAGGTTGATAATCAAGGGACTGAAGTGTAATAAAGTTAATTATTATGTTGACATGATTTTGAGGACATGATTTTAATGATAATCTATTTATTTAGTTAGTCACAGTAAACCCAATTCCTTAATCAGTTGTTTAAACAAACATTATAGCAAAAAATAATAAACAACAGAAGCAAATAAAATCATTTACAATAGCCAGCAAACAATCATGAAAAACAAACCCATCAGAATTACCAACGAACTGTTTAGAATAAAAACATGTATATTTTTTAGGACTATACAACTGTTACAGTTTTTATTGGGACTAATACAAAAAACAAAAAAGTAGATTATTAATAAAGTTCGTAGCCTCCGAAATGGAACAAATCATAGCATAAATAGGGAATTAATCATGCATTATTCTCACAGTTTTGAACTGGCAGATTAAAACTAAGCTAAACTAGTTATCTACAAATAGAATTGCGCATGGCATTGAGGATTAGTTGCATGGTGGTGCGCATGAAAGTAAGAATCATGTATCGTTTATCAACAAAAAGATTGGGGGTTTGTATAGTCTTTTCCAAACTATATTTTTGGGGAGGGAGATGACACATAACAAGTTATAACTTATAATTGGTTATTCCATAGGAAATCTACAGCACTTCGGTTCTGAATAACACTACTTGACTAACTAAGTTTGATTTGGGTGTTCAAATTTACATATAAAGATGGATGTCTGAATTATATAGTAGTTTATAATACTTGGTTTTTTTTTACACTCATATATATTGAGTGCTAGGGTTGGAGATATTATCCTCATATTTTATAGGTACAAATATATTGTCAAAATATCTCCAACACTATCTTGACTCATATGATCTATGGACCCTAATTATATTCCTAATTCAGAGGTTCTACCAATTCACTTCACGTACTACACAAATGTATGCAAAAATAGACCAAAATATTGCCTAATGGACCTTCCACACCTTTTCGGCGTACCCATTGCACACTAAGGTGCAATTCCTGCCACAAGCAGTTTTTAAACCAAAGTATTATAGTAGAGTTGAAGAGGTGTTAAGAAAAAAGGTTTAGGTAGTAGGTTTAAATTTAATACTCATATATTTGTATATTTTTATTATAAAATAAAATAAAATTGGTAATATTATTTAATGTATCAAAGAATGTATGAGAGATTTATAAGTTAATATAATTTTTATTTAGTTTAAATATACAAATAAAAAATTAATTTTAAAAAAAGATGTTTTAAATATAATGACATTTCAAATATTATCTTGCAGATAGTGAGTAGTGGTAATATAACACGAAGAGAAGGGTCTTGAAGTTTGTGAGTGATATTATGTCTAGAAGATCCTCTTCTTGCCTTATATAATGATAAAAAGTACATTGTTTAATTTTAAAATATTCTAAAATACACATAGATTCCCACCTCGACATAATATCACTCACAAACTTCAAGACCCTTCTCTTCGTGTTATATTACCACTACTCACTATTTGCAAGATAATATTTGAAATGTCATTATATTTAAAACATCTCGATCCCGACAAGTACACCAGCGCCAGTACAGCTTAGCAGCTAAAGCCTAGCTCATCAAACTAGCAGACTTGAGACCAAGACCACCCTCCTATTTTGGCCTACACACAGATTCCCACCAAACTCCACTTTTAATTAAGAAGATTACTTGAACAAAGGAATTGTTAAGCTAGGGCATCAAACTCCCTAACAAATATGGTAGGAGCAACTTGCACAAAACATCGATAAATAGGGAGAGATTGAACCACAGACTTTAACATAACCACACAACCTGCTGAAGAGAGCCACCTATGAGTCCAACGACCAAATATTATGTGGAATTTATCCAAGACATCCTACCAAAATTCTTTTGGTTGAGGACCCACTGTAAGGGGAATCCCTAGATAAACCAAAGGTAGAGTGCCAATTTGAAATCGAAGGATCTGGGCAATCTTAGCCTGAATAAGCCGAGTATTGACAAGGTAGATAGAGGACTTGTGATCATTAATCTTTTGACTTGAGGAAGCCAAATAAGTATCCAAAGCCTTCCTAAAATTCACAACTTCCTTTATTTTGGCCTCACCATTAGTGCAATATCATCAAAAAATTGAAGATGAGATATAGACGAAAAAATGTTACCCTAACACCACCCCTAAATCAACCCATTGCAAACATAGGACTTGATATACCTCCCCAGTCCCTCCTCCATAATGATGAAAAAATAAGGGGACAAAGGATCTCCCTATCGAAGACCCCTAGAGGCTCCAAATAAAGCTGAGGGTTCTCCATTAATAAGCATCGAAAAGGAAGTAAAAGTCACACAACTTATGATCTAATCAATCCACTCTCTGTCAAATCCAAAAGCTAAGAGAACCTTATGTAAGAAAACCCACTTGACTCAATCATAAGCCTTTTCCATATCAAGCTTGATAAACATAGCCTTTTCCTTAGAGATTGGCATATAATGAATAGCATCGGTAGCAATAACAACCCCATCCAGAGTTTGTCTACCTACCAAAAATCACCCCTACTCATTGGAAATCTAAGATTTGAGTCAAGGTTTAAGTCTTTTCGCAATCAACTTAATAATGATCTTATATACCACATGGCAAAGGGAAATGAGACAAAACTAACCCTAAGGAAAAAGAACCCTTCCTTCTTCAAAATAAGAGAAAGAAAGTGGAGTTCATGGCCTTCAACATTTCTTTATCCCTATGAGCCTCCTGAACAACCTCCAAGAGAACCACCTTGATAATGTCCCAAAAGACTTGATAAAATTCAATAGGAAAGCCATCAGGGCCAGGGGCCTTACGTTTTTTCATTTGAAATACAATAGTCTCCAATTCCTACAAAGAGATGGGTCATAAAAGAGCCTCATTCATCTCATGAGACACCACAGAAGGAATACAAGGAAAAATAGAATTTTCCTCAAAACTCGCAGGCGAAGAATCCTCAGTAAAAAGAGCTGAAAAGAAATGAGCAGCCTCCTGGGAAAATTCAACCTGAGAAGAAAGCTAAACTCCCTCAGAAGAAACAAGAGAACTGATAAGATTACCATTTTTCCTAGCAGCGACTGAGTGGTGAAAGAAGGCAGTATTTCTATCTCCCTCCTAAAGACAATCAATACGAGACTTTTTCATCCAAAAAATACCCTCCCTTAGCTCCCATTCTTCAAGAGACTTAGTTACCCTAGCCTCTTCCCTACACAACTCAATTGTGAGACCAAGATCATGAATCTAGCGAGTGATAGAATACAAATGAGCTTGAGCTGTCAACTTATTGTGGTGAAGATTCCCAAAACACTTTATATTCTAGTTCTTGAGTCTATATTTCACAAATTGCAATCTCTTGAAAAAGGTATACATAGTCGTTCTATAAGCAAGTTTCCCCAAATGCCACCAATCAATCATCAACTCATGGAGAGAAAGATCATGTAGCCACATAAGCTGGAACTTGAAAGAGGGATTTTTATGGGCTCTGAAAGGAACAATTGAAGGTTTAATTGGACAATGATCCAAAACTCTCCAATCCAGGATCTCATATTAGGTAGACCATCAATCTCCAACCCAAAAATAGGAGACAAGAAACCTGTCAAGCCTCTCATAAATAGTAACATCACCACACCTTCTATTATTCCAAGTGAAAGTGCCATTATTAGGTTTCACATCAATAAGATTTAGACTAGCCATGTTGTCTATAAGAAGTAAAGTAGCAGGGTCAAGCTTTGCAATACCCCCTCTGTTCTCCTCTAAACAAGAAACATCAATAAAATCTCTAGCCATAATCCAAGGATGCCATGGAAAAAGTGAGTGGACATAACTCAGATGATTCCAAAGTTGGGACTTACCCATTAGATCAGAGGGAGCATAGACATTAGTGAAAAGAAAACATTCACCAAATTCCAGACTAGAAGCAACCATAGAGATAGAAGAGTGACTCAATATTCAACACAGAGGAACAACCTTTCTTGGATCCTAAAAACAAGCCACACCTTCAGAGCTACCAAAAGCACCCACACACTGACAACACCCACGAGGCCAAACACTAGAGTCTCTATTCAACATACCATCCACTAATAACTTGGTTTCCTCATTAAAGACAATATTAGGAGAGTGACAACCAATCATCTCATGAATTTCCTTTTGTCTAGGGTTGCTATTCAAACCCCTCACATTCCATGAAATAACAATCATTTATGGGGGTGGGAGTAATGAGAGTCCAGGGTTTTCAAAAATCCATATTCCATCAGAGTCTCACCCAACAACTTAACCTTCTCAATGTCTTTCTTGCAACCCACCTTAGAGGCTTTCTCAGGGGGGCCCTTTTTAAGGGGTACTTGTTGCAACCCCAAAGCTTGTATTTCCCCCCTATGTTTCTTTGAGTCCAGAGTATCATCCACCTATAAAGGAGAAGAAACCACCACAACTCTATCATCCTTCGAAACCGAAAATCCACCATCATTAGAGGCATCCTGCTGTTGGAGAGGAACATCCATTTCCATCTGACCCACTTCCATCTGACCATCCTTCAAGTTCTCCCCAGCTAGGTTTTGATTCTCAGTTACTTTCTCCTCTTGCAAGACCACTTCTAACAAGTCAGAAGTTGGAGGAAACCCAATTGGAAAACCCTCTTCCTGAACCAAGTCATTCAAAGCATCAAACTTATTATGAGGCTTAACAGGAACAAAGCCTTCCTTATTTATAGCCCCCTCAACCATAGGAACTTTTCCATTATCATTCTTAGGAGTAGTATTAGAAGAAACATTAGCTACAGTAGCTGCCTGGTTAATCTGAGGGCACCTCCTTTGAAAATTCCCATATTCATGACAAACACGACAGTGAAAAGGAAGAGTTTCATAATCAAGTTGTTGAATCCAAGAAGAGGATCCAACACAAACTTCCAAAGAATTAGGCAAAGGATTGTTCAAATCAACTTCAACACAAATTCAAGCATAAGAGATTACCTTATCCAAAGTTTGTTGAGCAGGCCCAACTTGTTTTCCATGCAATCTGGCTATCATATGTAAAATATCACATCTCCAAAATTCCAATGGAAGTCACAACAAACGAAATCAAACTAGAACCTGCGTAGGAAGTTCTTCGGTGGAATTGAAAACCTCATGCCCGATGTTTGATGAAATGAGCCCAATCTGTTTAGCCAGAAATAGGACCACCCCTTCAAACACCTTATTCCTATCTGCCATGCATGAAAAGAACCAAAAAGTAATTGTTGGCAGCCATCATTATTTCCATATCTCCTTTAGGATTCCAAACCTAACAGGTCCAAGATTCCAACGCCGAAAAAGATAGACTAAGACCCATGAATTTATAGATTAAAGCATGATTTCCGTAGCGTAGCGACATCGCACTCCATCGATGGTTAACCATGGTAAATGCTATTGAACAATAAATAAACCAGTGGCCAACCGAAAAGACAATGGGGCAAAACATATTCATCAAAATATGGATCTCTGGTGATGAATACGGCAAAACTCAGAATAACAATAATTTCAGATAACAAAGCCGACCAAAGCAAGCACAAACAATCACATGCAAGAAAAAAATCTTACATGTAGACCATACCCTATCTTAAAGCGGGCCTACGGGTCTGCAAATCATGATTTTAGCTTTCCATTTACCAAATGAAACCCACTTCTTCATTAGTATTGTTTTGGTGACATTTCCAAAATATTTTGTTTCCTAAAAATTAATATAGTGTATATTTTTTGATTACTAATAAATATATTTGTGAATTTATTATGTTACTTTTCTGTTTATATTAATTATAAAACGGCTTCAATAATGTTGCTAAAATTTATTTATTTTGTTTTGTTAAGGCATGTCTTAATATAAAGAAGAAAATTCATAAGTCTAAATGGGAATGTGAGGATAAAGGTAGAAATGACGAATTCACTAGGGTGATGAAAATAAAATCACCACTTAAAAACTAAACTTTTTTTAGATCAAATATTACATAGTCTTACGTACATTTCTAAATTATAATTATTTTTAAGGAAAAAAAGGGTGGATATCTAACTTATAGTATAAATCATAACTTTACATTCATTACAAAATATCTTCCTCTAGCTATATCTAATTCATCCTCCTATTCAATATTCACAAGCTATCCACATTCATTCATAAGCTGTCCAAATTCATTGAACTTATTCTTTAGATACCTTGAACCGTGTGCCTCCTTCCTTGTCTCCCCTCTCTCTCTTTAGCTTGCTTTGGTCTGCAACAATCCATTTTTCTCCTTCAGCTCTCTTTCATCCTGATGATGGATCATGTAGTATGATTCAAAACATTGATGTGAAAAACTAAAACATAATCGAATCCAGAAATTTTATTGTAACTTGTTTAAGGGTTTCCATACCGAAATTATTCTCCTAAGTAATACTTCCCTTCCCTTATGGAGGTGTGAACTTGCACTTGCAACCAACTTGTCACATTTGCAAAGGTAGTTAGTTGTTCACACAGACACATAGACACATACATACATACATACATACATATATACATCATGAAAGCATTAGAATATTCACATTGCAATTCAAATTCATCTCATTATATTTCATCAATATAATCATATTACTCCTTTAAAAGCAATAACATTACAATACCTATTTCAATATTCCATTCATCTGTCAAACATATTTTAGGAATGATTAACATTTATCATCATATTTACTTGTGAAGGTAAAAGTAACTTAGTAAAAATAATTTGGGGTGTAACATGACATTTTGGCACACTTGATGGGACCCATGTCCTTATCTAATCAATTTTTTGTGAAGTTTGTCAACTTTGCAGGTTGCAGGAACCACACAATGCTTTTGTTTTGACAGGTTCACGCCTTTGTTAAAGCTCCATGCATTTGTAGGTGTAAAGGTTCACACTTTTGTTCAAAGAATCATGCGTCTATCCAAACTTCCACACTTCTGTATCTGTGAACAGTCCCAGGCTTTTGTCAAAGGTCCACACCTTTGTCAAAGGGCCACATCTTTGTCCCTTGATAGTCTCGTGCTTCTGTCAGAACAGTCCCATGCTTTTGTTTGGTTTAGTTTTGTAATTTCATGTGGAATTTAGATTTGATTTAATCCTAACCATTTTCTATTTTTCTAATTTTTTTTAATAGAGCTAACTAATACAACAAGTGGCATTTGGAAAAATATTTTTATTAACGTTTATTTTGAAGAGCTAATCTAGGACTCATTTTTCAAATTTGGTGCATTAAAATGAATTCATATTTGCTTTAGTGCTTTAAAATTGAACAACAAAAATCTTCACACTTCAATTTGGTGTTTAAAATTGAACAATGCAATCTTCATTATCCTTTGGTGCTTAAAATTGAACAAAACAACTTGCATATTTTAATTGGTTCTCTAAAAATTGAACCATACATTTAAATCCTTGGTGCAATTAAAATCAATTATTTGCCATAATTTTCATGTTTGGTAAGCTAGAAAGTACATATCCTCTCCCCTTGTGCTTAACTTTATCTAGGGCATGATGAGAAATACTTCTATTTTACACTTGTTCTTTTATAATACCAAAGGGGTTTTCTACATATCCACTCCCCTTGTGCCTAGTGCGATCTTGGGTGATGAGAAATAGAAAAATAAATCCTTCCTATTGTTAGGAGGCATTCCTGGGAGTACACCCTAGGGTTCAACCTCAAGCAAATTTTTTTCAGCGGGCTATATCAAAGGGACAATAAATGAAAGTTGAGATCTATCCACGTATGTAATTGCTAGTAATTCCTATGTGGTCTCGGGTGATTCTAGACACAAGGAGATGATATTTCAATATCACGCTTATGTAGGCGGTGGTGTTCACAAAGTTATACCCTCTACAAACCTTGTATCTAGAAGCCTAAAGTCCATTTGTAGACCATCAACTTATGGAGGTGCAATAGGATAGTATCGTCCTGTGAAGTTACTCACTATGTACTGATGCTTGTTGAGGCAATATTAAATCCTTGCAAGGAACTTAAATTCCTTCCAAGGAAAGAGGTGTTCATGTACGTGAGAATACTCTAGTTGTCCATTCAATAGTAGGTATTTTATCAACGGTCTTGAAATAAGAAGATAATCCCAATCTAACTACTAAAAATAGGTTGTGACTTATGGCATGTATTCTTGTTGAGACCTTGTGAAAAGCATTAGTGTGATGTTGTGGAAGAAGAATACATGAAAGAGCATCTAATACCAATTGAGTCAATTGAATGCATTGTTTATTATGTTTTTATCATTTGCAAATACAATAAAACAAAAAACAAACATCAAACATGTTGACAAATTGCAAAATTTTAATCTCTGAACAAGTTATAGTGCATTTGTCTGATAGTGCCACACTTTTTTATGCATCTTATCGCTTCTATTTTTATCAAAAAAATGCCTTCATTTTATCTTTGTGATTTTGTCTACATCGTTGCACTTTTGTTCGAGAGTCAACTTAGGCAACTACAATTCAACACTTTTGTTTTCCACAATGGGACACTTCTATGGGAATAAACATGCCTTTGTAGACATCTTCACGCTTCTCTATACACCACCATGCTTTTGTAGTGAACAATGACTTTCTTTTGTCTGAACAGTGACGTGCTTTTCTGTGTTCTCTCAGGATGGGTGACCTCCTAGGAAGGCGCAATGCTTGAACTATGTGAGCATCACCTAGATGCAATGAGTGCTAAGTGGTCCATTCATTATCATGAGAGATGGGTTCTTGTGAACCACTACTCATGAAACATGGCTCAATGATTTTGACTCGTAAAACTACACTGTTGAATCCTGATAGCAATATCACAATTTGACACACTGTGGAAAATACCTACTACTTATCAATTGATGAGCTAAAGGGTCTCTATAATGAATGGTTCATAAGGCACAACACTTGTTGAAGTTTTTGCAAATGGGGTTGCAAGCTAAGAGCGCTTAACCTTGGGGAAAACTTTGTGGTTAAGTGCGCTTGAGCTGGAGTAGTACTGGGGTGGGTCTCGGGAAGGGCCAATGCTTCACCTCTATGAGAATAACCTAGATGCAATGAGTGCTAAGTGGACCATTCATTATCATGAGAGATGGGTTCTTGTGAACCACTACTCATGAAACATGGGTCAATGAGTTTGACTCGTAAAACTACATGGTTGAATCTTGATAGAAATATCACACTTTGACATGCTATGGAAAATACCTCCTACTTATCAATTGATGAGATAAATGGGCTCTATAATTAATGGTTCATAAGCCACAACACTTGTTGAAGGTTTTGCAAATGGGGTTGTAAGCTAAATGGGATTAACCTTGGGGAAAACTCTATGGTTAAGCGTGCTTGAGCTAGAGTAGTACTGGGATGGGTGAACTCCTGAGAAGGCCCAGTGCTTCACCTATGTGAGCATCACCTAGATGCAATGAGTGCTAAGTGGACCATTCATTATCATGAGAGATGAGTTCTTGTGAACCACTACTCATGAAACATGGGTCAATGAGTTTGAATCGTAAAACTACATGATTGAATCTTGATAGCAATATCACAATTTGACACGTGGAAAATACCTCCTACTTATCAATTGATGAGCTAATGGGGCTCTATAATGAATGGTTCACAAGGAAAAAAAATTGTTGAAGTATTTGCAAATGGGGTTGCAAGCTAAGTGGGCTTAACCTTGGAGAAAAATCTATGGTTAAGCGTGCTTGAGATGGAGTAGTACTGAGATGGGTGACCTCCTAAGAAGACCTAGTGCTTCACCTCTGTAAGCATCACCTAGATGCAATGTGTGCTAAGTGAGAGAGGGGGAATGAGGGGGGGATAGAGTGAGAGGTAGGTAGAGAGAAGAAAAGAGGGGAGATATAGAGAAGTACATAGGGAGGGAGTAAGAGATAGGTAGGGATAGAGAGGTAGGGTGGGAGGGATATAGGGAGAGGTAGGTAGACAAAGAGGAAGATGCAAATTGGAGATAAAGAGAAGTAGAGATAGAGATATGTTAGGGTTTCACATATCTATACTTCTATGATATTTATATCTCAATTTTATATTGGAAACTCTTTGCATGCCCAATTCTTCATCAATTTTATATTATTGCATCCTTCTCTATTATCTTGATTGTGAAATCAATTTTACTTACCATACCCATCCTTGGAAAACACACTAGGGTTTCATTTTCACATTTGTTACATCATTGATATTTCTACCTATGCCAGAGAAATATGGCCCCTTGTCATTTTCATGGCCTTTTAGGTCTTGTTTCATGGTGTTTGAACTGTTTTGCTCTGATTTTATGTTGTAACATGGCTTGAACATGCATATTTAGGTACTAAAATTTAAATAATGACGTCTTGTGAAGGTGTTGTGAAGTGTTGTAAGACATTTCTACACTCTTCTAGACTTTATTCATTACAATTCACCTAAAATCACCTTTTCATCACTAAACAAGTCCTATTTTGAAGTGTTGCAAAGTACTGTAACAAGATTTCACGCTTTTCTAGGCATAACTTCACTATTTATCCCTTTCTTATGTTTTATTTGGCCCCTTTAGGCCCTCATATTCTTTAATTAAATGTATTGTTGAATGTAAGACTAATAAACAACATTAAATACAACATAATTCATGACACCCATTTTCAGGTCCTAGGTGGGACCCATTCGCCGTGGGTGCCGAATGAGTCCCCCTTGGCCCCAAATTCAAAATATTTAAATTTTCCTTTCGGGTTTTATTCAAAATCACTTGATGTCGGCCTGTGATGAGGTATGAAAGCGTAACTAAGGCACACAATTGTATAAATAAGTGATTTTCACCTCATTTCAACCCCCATTTTCTCATGCATTCACCCATTCATCAAATTTACTCAAGCATTCAAGCATTTACATCATCAAGCCAAGCATAAATCAAACATCTTGGAGCAACCATTGACATTCTTCAGATTTCTCCAACAAAGGGTTTGGTGAGTATTTACATTTGCATGTTGTGTATTCATCATTCTCTTTCCATTTCATTTCTATTTCTATTTCAAGGTTTTGATTCATATATTTGTATATTTTTATTGTACATTTGGTTGAAAATCATATGTTGGTCGTTTTCACTGAATTGCATTTTTGTTCACATTATCTTTCCTTTCTATACTCATTTCAAATATTTATTTATAATAGTTAAATTATAATATTTATATCTTTCTTTTATCAATAAGCCTACAACGAGTGTTAAAAATATATTGAGTATATCACACACCTAATTTCGCTTATTAACATCATTTCTCTTATAGTTCACCTAATTCGTCCATTTAATTAAATAATGTCCAGTTATTTAGTTAAATTCACCTTTTTCTCCTTTTAATTGAATAGTTAAGGTTATTTGATTAATTCATCATAATTCATCATTTTCTCCCCTTTTGATTAAATAATGAAAAATTGTTTAATTAAATGCCATAATCCCACTTGATTAAATAATTTCTAATTATTTAATTAAAGTTCTTAATTCTTCCAACTTGCACAATTAAGAAATTTTAAGGAATTGTTTAATTAGCTAATTTTCTTCCAACCCTCCAACTTGCATAAAGAATATTCTAGATGAAATATTCTCTTTTCAAATTTGAATTCTTCCTTCCAACTCAAAATATCTCCAACATAATTCCTAAAATTAAGGGATATTGTTGAGTCTCATGGATTATGAACCCTTCATCTAATCCTTGATCCATGCCTCATGGATTATGAACCATTTGATCAATCCTTGATCCACACTTACCTCCTTAATTAAATTTCATCCATTGATCATCATTTTGAATCCTCACCATTGATCATAATTCCTAAAATCTATAAATACTTCACATTTCAACATGAATTTCATTCACAATCTTCATAACACCCTTACTCTTTTGAAGTGAGTACTCACCTTTGAGAAATTTGACAGAAGTTTTAGAGAATTTGTGAATCAATCACTTGAAAAATTGAGCTTTTGAATAATGGATTAGGAAAATTTGAGCACTGCACATCACTACAAACTTGTCACAAGTTTTCTTCAAATCCATAATAGGATTGGGAGGTTAGGATACTAGTTTAGGTTCAATTGCTTTGAATTATATTTAATGCTTTTAAATCAAGTCTTTCTAGTATTGTGTAATTGAATTTCATTGAGTATCACATTTTATTGATCATAATCTTCTAGTTTCTTATTTTTTTAAGATCCTAATTTCTTCTAGTTGAATGTTATTTGATCATTGAAATTACCATGCGACATGCAACATGCCCCATGTTCTACTCTGGAAAGAATTTCCAATGTTTCAACCACAAGTGAAATAATTCATGATGCCATCACATAACAATAAAAATTTTCTCTTAAAAACTAAGATATCATGCACATTTGAAATGAGCACTATTCCAAACTTCTATTGCATTATATTGCGATATAGTATTAATACATCATTCTCATTTCATTTAACAAAATGTTACAATCTTTCCAACTAAATGATTTCATAAACCAAATAAAAAATATGTTGGATGTTGTGGTTGTGTTGCTAATATGTGGTTGTCATTGATGTCAACACTATGAGCATTGTTGTATTGAAGGTCGTATATGTCGAGGATATTGAGAAAATTGTTGAAGGAAGAGTTGGAGATTGCAAATGGAACAGTGTAGGTCAAGAAGGTTTCTTGTTCTGTACGTTGAAGATCAGTTGTTGTGGACTAAAGGGTTTATTGTTGTGAGTATCTAGATCATCTACCGAAAGTTTTAGAGGTCTGCATGAAGATTTGATCAT
>VDFB02150120.1:83094-101114 GCA_007258455.2 Sequoia sempervirens | reverse complement strand
CTGAATGATGCGCTGCGGAGCTAGGCTAGAATACTACTGATGTCGTGAAGACTCTGTCTACAAATTCTGGCATCTGAGGGGTCCTTTAAGCCAGCGCCCCTGGCTTGTACTTGCATTGGGCATAAACGGAGAAGCTCAGAAACGTGAAAACTCCATTTTAAGCTGATCTTTGGACGACTGCCGCCTGAACTCTGAGAGTCGGATGACCGCACTTGATATCTCGTCGGATAAGTAGACTAGTTGTGAACGGATTGACTGCATCCGGCAACGAAACTGACGAGATTTACCCCTGCTTCAAGATGGGCGCCCTCAGGCTAGAGGCGCGCTTTTGCCTGGAAATGACAAATTTTTCATCTCCTAAAATTTAGGGATTTTATCTTCTGTCGCTGATAACCGGAGCTGTGAGTCTCAGAATGCCTCGCTGGATAGCTCGACGGATAGCCAGACTGATTCTGAAGAGATTCACTGGATGCTTGAGCACTTTAACCAGAATCTTGACCTCCAACAAACTGGGCGCCCCTGAGCTATACTTGCGCTTTTGGGCTTTTCCTCTGAGAAATCTCCATGATTTGATCTTTAAAAACTCTGTTTCGATCATTGAAATGATCGTCTGCAATACTCCTCCATCGTGAAAATCTTCATTTTAAGTCTCTGCTTCAGGTTTTGACCAATATAACTGACTTTGACTGACAAACTATTGACAAAAACTCCATGCTTGACATTGCCCAAAACTGTGTTTTACAACAAATTAGCAAGGTTTAGACTTTTAAATGCAAAATGCCTTAATGAAGCAAAAAATTTGGTTTGGGTACAACATCGCCCTAAAGAACTCATTTCACAAACACGAAAGGCCAAAAACACCAATTTTTGCCTCCAAGCTGCCATTGTTGGATTTTGAAGGTTGTCTTTTTTTTTCAAAGGTGAGAGCTACAAAGGAGTTAAACCTACATCAATAAGGGAGAAATAGCTGCACAAAGAAGATCTAACCATCAAAGGTGAGTGAATCTTTCATTTTTTAAAAATTTTCAATATTTTTTTTGAAGATTTTTCAAGTTTTTATTTTTTGTTTTTTGGGTATGTTCAATTTTTTTTTAAGAATGTTTAATGCATAATAAGGGGTTATAATGCTAGTTTTTTCTTAAAAAAATTATTTGTTGTGTTGTTAATTTGTTATGCTTATTTACTTATTTTAGGTTCATACAGAATGGCCGATAGTTCTAATTTAGTTAGCCCAGATGCATAGAGTTAATTTAAATATCATGCATCATCACCTCTTTGATGACATACGACAATGATTCAAGAAATTCCCGGTGGTGGGAGTTATGTTTGGTGTTGTAGCCAATGTGGAATTTAGTATAAGAGCTCGTAATTTTGAGTGAAAGTTCTTTTATGTGCTATTCCTTTACAAGGAATAAGAGTTTTCCCTGGGCCAAATAAGAAAGGGTTGCCAAAACACCAAATATTGGCTTATATTAAAGAACAAGAGGAGCCTAACATGGTATGTAATAAATCAAAGGCTATGGCACATCATCTTGCCAAGAGAAGCTTGCAAAGACCTCCTAGTGGCTTATCACAACTGGTTGGCCCACATCCTTTCATGCAAATGCCACCATCTTCTGAAGGAGATAATGTTTTGGTTACACGAAAAAGAGGCCCATTGGAGAATGCCTTAAAAATGAAGCAAGGGAGATTGCAGATCAGAGCATTGCTCGTTGCATTTATGGCAATGGGCTTCATTTCAACCTTGTTGGATCACCTTATTGGGGGGAAATGGTGATGATCATTTCCAATACAATTTTTGATTATGTTAGTCCTGGGTATGAAAAGGTGTGAATCACCTTATTGGCGAAGGAGAAAGCTTCAGTTGAGGCCTCATTGAGAGTAATCAAGGATACATGGCCTGAAACAAGCGTGTCCATCATTTCTAATGGATGGAAAGATTGCAAAAATAGACCATTGATCAATGTTATAGTAGTGTCCCCTAAAGGGGTGATGTTTTTGAAGGTAGTCGATTGTGAGGGGAAAATAAAAGATGCAAGTTTTATTGCCAATATTCAAATAGAATCCATTGAAATGGTGGGGTCTGAAAATGTTGTCCAAGTCATAACTGACAATGCTAAAAGTTGTAGGGCAGCTGGGTCTATAGTGGAGGGTACATATAGTCACATTTTTTGGATACCATGTGCAGTCCACTCACTCAATTTGATATTGCAAAAGATTGGCACACAAATTGAGTGGGTCAAACAAATCTACGCGGAGGGCGAGGAGATCCAAATATTTGTGACTAATCATCATATGTCACAAGGCATCTTCAGGACCTTGTCCAAGTTGGAGTTGTTGAAGGTAATTTAAATTTGATTTTTTAATATAATTTTTTTATTTTTCATTGTTGATTTGTGACATGCATTTTTTATACCATGTTAGGTTGCCGAAACTCGATTTGCATCTCACACAATCGTCTTAAGATGACTTGTGAAGGTGTGAGAGGCCTTGAGCTCTATGGTCATCAACAACCTATGGAGTGGTGGGCTTGTGTGGAATATGTTTTGAATTTCACTGAGCCCATCATGAGCATGATCAAGTATGCTAATACTTGTCGCCCATGTTTATGTGAAATTTATGATGTGGATTCCATGGTGGAGAAAATAAGATCAATAATAGATGCCAAGGAACATGACCCAACAAAAACATTTTTTCAAAATTGTGCAAAAGATTATTGTTGACTGTTGGAACAAGATGACCACCCCTTTACATCTCTTAGCATTTTCTTTGTCACCAAAGTATTATGTCAAAGGGGTTTTTTCATTGCCAAGGAGGGTGCCACCATATAGGGAGGGGGAGGTTGCTGCTGGCTATAAGGCTGCATTTAGAAAGATATTTTCAGATGAAGATATCCAAAGTATTGTCTTGAGTGAGTTTGGCCAATTCATATCTTCAAAACATCATGATGTTTCTGCTCTTCTAGACAAATATAGGAAAAATGCTGACGAGTGGTGGTATCTACATGGTCAAGGCTCCAATTACTTGCAGCCTGTTGTTAATTTTATGATCAGATTTAATGCACAGAAAATTAATTCAAAATCAGACACAATAACACAACAGATACCCTGGGAAAACCCTCCTCTTGAGGGAGAAAAACTCGGCAACAAATATAACTCTTATATCTATGAGCAATGGCAACAAGTATCTTTACAATGAGGCCACACACAAGGCCAATAAACATTACCAACAATGGCTGTAGCACACACTAATAGTCTGCCCTTCAATCTGCACTTGAATAGACTCACAATCGGCTTCTATATGAATTTGCATTACTCTTATTGAAGAATTCGCACTTAATGGAGAAGGAGATTGAACTTTTCTTTTATGCTTGAATGAAGGAAAGTGGCCTTCTATATATACATTGCTAGATAGGTCGCACCTTTACAAATGACTAGGTCGGCCATCAAGGAATAAAATACAAATAATAATAATTAAATTACAATGAAGGTTGGCCAAGGAAGAATGATACAAGGAAGGTCGGCCAAAGTAAAGTTGCCATTAACACATATAAATAAATTATATCTTCATTCGAGGCTGGAAGAATTGAGCCCGAAGCTGCTAAACATCAACACCTCTTGCAATTAAAATACTCTCCCAAGTATGTATCTTTTTATTTATTTATTTTTTTGTTTTTCATTTGATGCTATTATGCTATATATTATCGGCAAGTAAAATTAAATACTAAATGTTGTATGCAAACTCAACAGGTTGCAAGTTCTTCTTTAGCTGAGTGGAATTGGAGTACATACTCCTTCATCCACTCGATCAAGCACAACCGTTTGGGTGCAAAAAAAGCAGAGGATTTGGTCCATATACACTCGAACCTTTGTCTCTTGTCACATAAGAAACCTAAATACAATGAGGGTGTGATAAAGAACTGGGATCTAGCCCCTGAGTGTGCTGATTTAGATGTTTCAGTTGCACAACTTGCCTTAGCTTCTATAGATGAGGCAATTGCTGCACTTGACACACCTAGTGGGAGTGGCAATCCAATTGATTGTGAACCAAGTGTTGACCATGACTTTGATGCTTTTGATGAAAACTACTAAATATTGATTGTAATTTGAATTTTCATTGTGTAATGACATTTTGAGACTTGAGTATTTACATTTTTGCAAATTATGAATATGATTATATGAGGTATTTAAATATTCTATTTATTGGCAATCATGTACCCGTACCCAAGGGAAAAAAATTTGTCATACCACTGTACCTGAACTGACAATTTAGTTTTACTGTATGAAGAATAGCTAGCATTTCCTTCTCATAAATAGGTTTGAGTTGATTCTTACCCTTTAATTGATGACTCTCAAAAGCAATGGACCGACCCTCCTACATGAGAACTATGCCTATACCATTTCTTGAAGCATCACATTCAACAATATAATCCTTGGTGAAATCGAGAGTGGCAAGCATTGGAGCTTTACACATAGCCTCCTTCAACATTTGAAATGTTGCATTAGTGGATTCATTCTAGTGAAAATAATCCTTCTTCAATAAAGTTGTGAGGGGTGTTGTTATACAACCATAATTCTTCACAAATCTTCTATAGTATCCAGTTAATCCCAAGAAACCCCTCAATTTCTTAATGGTTTTGGGAATAGGCCATTCCATGATAGCCTTAATTTTGTTAGGATCCACCTTTACTCCATGTGAAACTATGTGTCCCAAGTACTCCACCTCATTGAGACCAAAAGCGCACTTGGATGGCTTAGCATAGAGTTTATGATCTTCAAGAACTTGTAATACTTGATCTACATATTGCAAGTGTTCTTCCCATGTCTTGCTATAAATCAATATATCATCAAAGAACACTCATACAAATTTCCTCAAGAATTTCTTAAAGATGGAGTTCATCAAACTTTGAAATGTAGATGGTGGATTGGTAAGACCAAATGACATCACCAAAAACTCATAATGACCCTCATGAGTCCTAAATGTTGTCTTACAAATATCTTCTTCCTTAATTCGAATTTGGTGATAACCAAATCTAAGATCTAACTTTGTAAAATACATAGCTCCATTCAATTCATCTAGCAAATCATCAATGATTGGAATAGGAATCTTATCTTTGATGGTGTACATGTTGAGCACTCTATAGTTTAGGCACATGCACCAAGTTTCATCCTTCTTCCGCACGATCACCACAGGTGAGGAGTAATCACTTTGGCTAAGCCTAATAATTCCTGCCTCTAACATCTCCTCAACAATCTTTTCTATCTCACTTTTTTGTATACGTGGGTACTTGTAAGGCTTGATGTTGGGTGGTTGGCTCCTTGGAACTAGTTGTATGGCATGATCATGATCCCTCTTAGGAGGAAGTCCTCTAGGCATATCTCCAAAAACCACTGAGTGACGATCAATTATTGCTTGTAAATTTGGATGGGTGGGAGCATTAGATTGAGAGACTTCCAATGAACATAGTTGGGCTACATATCCATTAACTCTTTTCTTAAGCAACTTTTGCATTTGATGAGAGCTTACCATTTGTGGGGACTCTGCCTTCAACTCTCTTAGCTGTATTGTCTTTCCTTCTGATTGAAATCTCATGAATAATTCTCAAAAGTTCATCTCAATTGTTCCCAAAGCAGTAAGCCATTGTACTCCCAAAACAATATTTGTTGCACCCATGGAGATAGCATACATTGGGCTATCAAGATGATAATCTCCCACGGATAATTTAATGCTATGGCACTTTCCAGAACAACTAACAGTACCACCATCCACAATCAAGACTTGAAACTCTGGAGCTAGATATCTAAAACAATTTAGACGAGTAGCCAACTTTTTGTTGATGAAATTATGAGTACTACCCGAGTTGATCAACTCTTCTACTTTCTACTAATATAAGAAACCCACTACCTTGAGATTTTTGGGGGCACTAAAACTTGTGTGCATGACAAGAAATGATTGGTTGGGGATCATGTGATTCGTCATCTAACTCCTTATCACCCTCTAATATTGGTTCCTCCTCTTCTTCCTCACTTGGACCTTCAATATAGAACAATTTATTTTCACTGCATTTATGTCCTTGACTATATTTGCTATCACAATTGAAACATAACCATTTTTCTCTCTTTTGCTCAATTTGTTGTGGAGTCAACGTAGTAGGTTGTGGTAATGAATGTGTAGATCTTTCGCTGACATTGACCATCCCTTGTCGCCTACTAGCCAAAAACTTCTCCTCATCTTGTCTTGCCATTACTATTGCTTGCGATAAGGAGTGTGGTTGGAAGTTGGAACAATCGTACTTCATATTTTATGTGATCCTTTAAACTGCCTAGAAATAGTTCCGTCAAATTTTCTTCGGTCACATTTTCCACTCTTAGAGAAAGGGTTTGAAATTGCTGAATATAATCCTTGACCATGCCTGTTTGCCTTAATTTAGTGAGTTGGCAGAAGTAGTTATCCATAAAGTTATCTCCATAATGGGTAGCAAGTTCCTCTCAAAAAATTGACCATGTGACCACAACCCTTCTTTCTCTTCTCATCACTTTACCAACAATACCAAATAAATTGATCTGGTTCTAGGTACAATGATGCCATAGCCACCTTTTGTTGACTAGGAACATGATGAAGATCAAAGAATTTCTCCATTTGGCATAGCCAATTGGTTGGATCCTTGCCATCAAACTTTCTCATATCCAACTTGGGTATGAATTGCCTTGGCATAGGATTATTAAAGGAAGAATCCTTCTTAAAAGCGGAGCCAACCCCAAGGAATTCATGTCCAAAAAAGGTATTATCTCCCCACCTTACTAGGTGAATCTTCGCCCTTACACTTCATCCCTTGAATAATCGTGTCCAACTTAGAAAATTCATTTATGTCATTCCTAATCGATGAAATTTCACCCTTGACCTTGCTGATCTCATCATTAGGGTTAATATCCTCAATTTCTACCTCATCCTTATTTGAAGATTTCCTCGGTGTGGTAGCATTCTTTTTGACTCTTGTTGCAAGCCCTGTCATGATGGTAGAAAATAATTTTGTAATAAATCACACAAATAAATTCAAAATAATATGAAAGTTTTGTTGTAACTTACTAGGGCCTAAATTTCCCCAAAATTTGGTGTTTTGCAACCTTGAGAGAGAAATTGTTGGAAACCCTAATTTTGCAATAAATCACTTATTTCTGCTTCAGATTCTCTACAATTTGGATTGTAGGCTCCTTTATTACTTCTTCAAAAACCCACTAAAAATCAGGAACAAATTCGACAGGATTTGTGAGATATGCACTTTCCAAATAAATTGGCCAGAAACCCTAATTCTGCAATAAATTGCTCAATTTTGCTCCAATTCCTTTGAAATTTGGACTGTAGCTTGTTTAATATGTTATTCAAAAACCCTTTAAAAATTAGACAAAAATTCACCAAAATCTAGGCGATACGCGTTTCACAAATGGACCTCCAAAATTGGAAAAAATGCCTTGTTGTCAAGGTGCCAAGATTATGCTCTGATACCACTTGTAATGAAATAACTTGCACAATAGAAGAATATGATAGAAAATATGCTGCAAATACTTGATAATAATTGAGAATAACAAGCCACTTCGAGGGGGCAAACCTCCAAATATCTCCAATGAGAACACAATTCACAATTTGATGATGAATTAAAACTCACAACCTCTTATATAATACCTTATTTTTGCCAACGATATCGCCCAAGCCAACTTAGATAACTCTATATAAGCCCTAGGCCAATCTAATTAACTAAATAACAATATAATGATGATAGTATGACTTAATTAGGAGTTAAGATAGCCACAAGCCCACTATTCATAACCCGATGTACTCTAATATTAAGGGCATAGCATCCAATTTGACTATGGATCAACATCCTCTAGACTAATGGGATATAGGTCAATGCCTAAGATTTGAAAACAAAATGGATGTGTTTTTTAGAGTGTAAGAGATGATTTTAAGTGTTTTTGTTTTAACGCTTGATGTTTTTTTATTATCTTTTTTTTTAAAACTTTTTCTCTATGCTCCCCCAAGTCTTTGGGATGTGGATGGCAGGGGATGGGGGAACATGTTTTTGGTATGGGGACTTTTTTGGCCATTTTTTAGGGGACAAGGGATGACTATTGAAAAAATAAGGAAAATTTTAAAATATAAGAAAATTTTAAATATTCATATGATAACATTGAATAAACATTCATCGTAGACATTACAAAACCTATGTGAGCATGGGTGATTGAATAGGAACAATGATGTTCTTTATGTATACATATGAGCATGAGTTAATAAAGACTTTCCTGATTGGTGTGTATATTCGATTAAGGGATTTATTATTAAAGTTTCCTTGAAGCCTTCAAGACTGCTTGTTTTGTTGTCAAACTCATTATCAAAGAGGAATAGTTAAGTAAAAAGATTTTATGTTCCAATTTGACCTTAGCTGGGATACTAATAGATGGGATTGTTCTATGAGTTATCTATGTAGGGCATGATTGATATATTTTTGCATTATGAAAATGTCATTTCCTGCCAACTGTTTACTTAACTCGTACTCAACAGTATAATGATTGTAGCATGCCAACTTTGTCTATGGCAGTCCTTGTATACTAAACAAGTTGTCCAATGTATGAAACAAGATAATCCTTGATTGTGGCTTTGATTGTGAAGATGCAGAGATTTGCAATAGGGGATATGTAGTTTCATATTTTTTTGTAGATCCTAGATGGGCATATCATAAACCAAACAAGCATGAAATGGTTGTAAGCTTGTTTTTAAAGTAATTGAAATGTCAGTTTTTCTTTCACCAACCACGGCCGAGTTTAGCCTGTCGGACTCATAAGGTCTGACAAGTTTGGCAAACTTGTCGGATACGTCTCAAGTCCCCAGGACTTTGTCAAGGTCACTCGTCGGGTGCTTGAGTCTCAAGTCCTCAGGACTTGGTCAGGGTTACTCGTCGAGTCTTGGCGAGTCTACATAAGTCTTGTAACATTGGGTTTACGATCAAATAGATTGGATAGTTGAACTAGATCATTAAAGTCCTTTGAGGATTTAGAGACATGCTTCATATCTCCAAACTTATCTTTTGAGGATAGGATTGCATTAAAATCTCCTCCTAGAAAAACCAGTTGATCACCAATAGAAGAGATTCACTGCTTGACTTTCATGCTGTAAACTTCCTCATCACTACATTTGGCCCATAAACACAAAAAAAGAACCCAGACATATTTTCCAAATAGCTATGGAATGACTAACAAATCCAATTTTCCCCCAAAGTGACCAAATTAACTGCTGATCTGCTTGGGTTCCATAATACCCCTAGACCTCTAGCATCAATCACCTCTCTTTCCATTTACTTCAATACTTCCTTGATGAACTTAAAAAATAATCCTTTGAACATTTAGTCTCTTGAATGAGAATAATATCTGAATCCTTGTCTAGGATTAATTTCCTAAACTACCTTCTTTTATTAGGGGCATTGCTGCCCTCAACATTCCATGAGAGGACCTTCATCTTTCAAGTGGAGGCCCTCGCAACCTCCTCAGCAACAAAGAGAGAAAATATTCCAGGGTAGATTGAGATCCAACTCTAATCTCTTCCAATTCAACTTTTCCCTTAATACAGTAGCTTCTGATTTCCTACCTCTTTTCTTCTTTTCCACTTGGGGACTTGAAGCCTTACCTATTTGAGTTGCTGCTAAGCCTCCTATTGACTCACTTGGCTTAATCTATTCTGATAATCCTTTTGAAGGATTCCATCATTTTCTTCCCTACCTCTTTTCTTTTTTTCCACTTGGGGACTTGAAGCCTTACCTCTGAGTTGCTGCTAAGCCTCCTATTGACCCACTGGGCTTAATCTATTCTGATAATCCTTTTGAAGGATGCCATCACTTTCTTCTTGACTTAGAAACTTATCAACCGGTTTAACTTGAGGCTGCATACATTCCCTTTCCTTTTAAGGTTCTGAGGCCCTCTCTGAACTAATTGAGTTTTCTTTTCTATGGGAGTCTTCACGTATATACATCTCATATCATATAGTCATGTCATTTCTAATGAACTTTTGATATGGTGAGGGATATTTCTGTTGTGTAATAATTTTTTTAGTTATTGGGATGCTTTTGTTTGCCTCTGTCAGGCTGCTGCTGTCAGTATGCATGTAGTGCATTTCTGCATGTTGAGGTTGATTCTGTCCAACAAAAGGAGGTGGGAAATGCAAAAATAATAACAGCATTCTGATATTAAGAATAGATTATTTGTTTAATCCTTTAACTGATTTAAGTGTGGACATTTTCAACATTTTGTGGTAGGCACAGATGAAGACAATTTACTTGCCAAGATGCATGACAAAAATGGTGTATATGTATTTGTATTGTATTTTGGGCTATGGTTGGGATTTTAATCAGGTGTTCACTCCAATTGGTTTTTGAATGCACAGTGGGACTTGTGAGGGTGACATCTCTTTAATTCAAGTGAGCAATATGCGTATATATCAGAGAGTTAAAGGAGCCCATATAAGCTTTGTTACTTCGCTTGATTTTTCACAAGATTCAAGGTATGTTCAAGAGGCAGAGCTTTCATATTCAAGTGCATTATTTCTCATTTTGTCCTTTCCAACGAATTAATATGAGCATGATATGGCATTGCAAAGTATGTATCAAGAAGACATTATAAGCTTATATCTTTGGATGTCGAAGGTTATAGCTTTTTTTTTTCTGGTCTATTTATTGTTATATTTTCTTAGAAAAGCTTGTTTTCAATTGTACGTATTGGTGTCCAACTGATATTCTTACACCAAATAGTATATCCATTGGAGTCCAATTAACTATTCTTAGATGGAATGAATGTTAGAATGTTGCTTTCTGCCTCGGGGGTTTCAAGTGCACGGGTGACTAGAATACAAGAACAGAAACAAAAAGGTGGTAACTTTTTTTCAAATTTTTAGACTATTTTCCTTGTATGGGCTGATTCCCCCTTTTATAAAGCAATTCCTGGTTTTGATAGTAATACGAATTAATTATTTTTACTTTCTGTGCAGATGGAAATCTTCTTTTCCTACTTATAAGTGTTATTCTTGCCATATTGGGATTTTTCATTGTAAAAAACAGAGGAGTTTAGAGATGAATGAAGGATAAACGTTGTAATAAGGGTATTCTTAGAAACTTGGATTTTGTACTAGAAACTTTCCCTCACATTTTTTAATTTAGAAAGGAAAGCGCTCTATTCTGTTTTTGGTTTGCAAGGGATAGAAGAATGTTAATGTCAGGTAGATATGATCTGATATTTGAAATGGGAAAATAAAAGAGTTGATTGAATGAGTGTGTTGTAAATTGGTAGTAATGTATGTGAATAGTGATGAGCAGGATTGACGGCATAAGCTTTATAATGATTGTCCATCATGTAATGTCCCTTATCCACAATTTTCTGTAAAATAACACTTTTTAAAAGAGGAAATATTAAAAATGTGGATTTATGGCTTGGAGTTTTGGAAGAGAACTGAATGTGAAGATGAATTGTTGAACACAAAACCAGAATAAAATATTCAGACATTATAATGATTAACAATTGATTAATGAAGTACAAGGATAATGTGCTAGCCACGCAGTTTTTTTTGGTTTTATGGAAGCGGCTCAAAAGTTGTAGAGCGGCCGCTGAGTGGGGAAACCTTGAGCCTAAATTATTGGCTGTAATCTTTCATCGACAATTTGGGACTCCTATTTATTTCCAATTCTGAGATTCATATGAACTTTGGACATAATAGATGCTATTTTTAACAATAAGGGAGTTTAAAACTTCCCATTATTGGGCTTGCTATGAGCTATCAACGTGATTGCCTAAATCTACGAGAATTGGAAATAACAACTTAACATTAATTTCCAGAATGTGAAGACATCTACAATATGGATTGAGGACAATGAATTACTCAAAGCGACAGAAATTAAAACTGAATATAATCTTATCTAAATAATAAGCGAATCATTTAACAACAATCTTAAGCAATAGAGGTTCAAATAATATTAATTATAATAATTAACAAGTAATTCAATGACCATCTACATATATCAGATGGCCAAATGCTGAAACCTCAAGCAATTCCAAGGAAAAATGTGTCATTGAAATTAAGTTCAAAAAATATTTTCATAACGTGGTGTTTCCAAAAGTCAATTTGCAAACATTGATTATACCACACTACATGGTGTAACAATTAGCACCTCTGGAGTGTGAGTTGGTACAATCAGCTATGCATAGTGCGTAATGACTGTTCTTCAAATTAGGAGGGGAAGCCCCCTCTTATGCTGATTTGTGTGAAAAAGTAAAGTAATCTAACTCCTATCTTTTTGTCTCAGCTGGAAGAGGCACAATGGTTTTGCAAATCCTAACTACAACTAAAATGTTTTAATCTATCCAATCTCCTCAAGAAAATAGAGCATGAGGAAAAAGGAGTAGGAATGGTTTTACTTAAATCTTTAAGTTAGGATTTCCAAGGAAATGACGACACTTATCCAAGGCGTAGGTTGAAAGAAAGATTATTATCACAACATTAAATGACAATCTTCACTTCTAAATTCCCAAGGAGGTGACAACACCTATCTGAGGTGTAGATATGAAACAAAATTTGTTAAACATAATGTAAGATAGCCAACTAGGATAGCAAATTGCATTGGCGAGATACATACAATAAACGATCAAACTAGCCACTCCATTTAACTAAGGAAGATTATTATCACAACATTAAACGACAATCTTCACTTCTAAATTCCCAAGGAGGTGACAACACCTATCTAAGGTGTAGATATGAAACAAAGATTGTTAAACATAATGTAAGATAGCCAACTAGGATAGCAAATTGCATTGGCGAGATACATACAATAAACGATCAAACTAGCCACTCCATTTAACTAAGGTGAACAAGTACCATAATAATAACATTCAAGCAAGGCTGCACAACTATTTATTATCATAATAAAAGTTCTTGAACAGATACAAAATAGCAATACTATAGGTAAGGTTGCTCAGCATGTATGCCATCATGTGCAAAAGTTAATTACAAATGAGCAAAGAGCTCTTATTTATAGACATCAAAGGTGTAGGGAACCCTAAAATTACTTTGAGTCAACTATAGTCGTGCAAGCATGCAAGATTTTATTGCTAAACCCTAAATAAAGAAAACTATACAATTAATTGGAAAACTACCATCAGTTAACCGAAACAAGACTAAACTAAATGGACATGTGCAACATGCACGTCCTTATTGAAATGAAAACTAAATGAAAACTCCAACTGCACATTGACGATTCCAAGGCAGACATAGCATGAAAGGTGGAACAAGTTAACTCAGAAAGAACCATCGAGTTAACCGTTGTCTAATGTCTATCTTAAAAAAGGTGGGACGTCCTAATCTGGAGTTCACTGGCCGCGATCTCGAGCAAGTAACCCCTCCACGAGGTTGTTGACTGCATCACCATTTGGAGCACTGATGCTCTGTCATAGCACACTGTCTTCGTAGCATCTCCTCACCACTTGTGATCTGACGCTGAAGTTCTCCACTCTTAATTGCCTCATCAAATAACGTTGACATGACTGTAAGCTGATCTAACTTACAACCGACGAAATACCCATTGAAAATACCATGGATGAGCACCTGCAACTCTGACTGAACATCAGTAAGCTCGACGTACTCACCACCCTCACGCTAATATTGGCAAGGAACTCGAGACACAAAAGTTCTCACGAACCAGAGTGCACTACTCACGTGTTCTCTGCTCTTAGCCAACTCTGAAGCCATTTTATCCTATATTTTTTCCTTGAAGATCAACTGTGTCCTCCAAGTAAAAATAGCTTCTTTATCTTCTTCATTGGTGATCGAATCGTATGCCGTCCTCAGATGAGAGATCATGATTTCATCTTTGGTTCTGTCAACCACCATGTCTCTCTCCTCATCTTGGATTCGTAGACGGAGTTTGCAGGCGTTGTACCTTAATTGATATAACTCTGTGAGTACAAAGTGGCCCCTTGTGACAAACTCTTCCTCCCAATCTATCAAACACTTACTGCATACAACTAGATGATTAAGTTGATTCTGCTATGCTGGTAACTCTAGCGTCTGTGGGAGTGAAGCAGTGACATTTTCAGTTCTATGCACGAGGTTAGAGATATATTGACGAAGCTGTTGGATTTTAGTCTTGAGGGTTGCCTTGTCTTCCCCATCTTTTATCACTCTATCCTTTATGCTATCCATTACAACCTGAAGGAAATCAACCTCTATTTGGCATGCACTTCTACCAAGGTTGACCTTTATCACGTCGAAGTCTTCAACTTCTATCTCGTTCAAGCTCTTGCCCTCTGGGGGTGCAACGGTCTATTATGATCTCCTCGTCAGTGTTCCTCTCTACATGAACTTGCTTCTTTATTCTCTTATCTAGCACATCCTGGTAGACATGATCAAAATCTGAATGGTCAAGTTTGTAGGATGGTTGCCTCCTTTTTCTACCCAGTTGATTCTCAAGCTAAGACGAATCTCGACTAATCTCACTGGAAGGGATAGTGCTAGTCATAGGAAGTTTTGATGAGTGTGAATGTGTAGAGGTATCACTACACGGTGGGGAGTCTAGCTCCAAATCAATGTGAACCGGAACTGGAGACTGTTGTGGTGTTGGTGATGGCATGAAAGGCTGAACCTTGGGCTCTGGCAAACTTCGAACTGTATTCGTGGTTGTCTCCACGTGTTTCTGTAACAAGTGCCTTCCCTTTTGATTTGTTAGGCACCTTGTTTCTTTTAGGAGGATTACTCCTTTTCTTTTGTTTTGGTTTAGACGAAGATGGCAGTGAAGATTCCACCAATGGCGGCTCTGTACTTGGAATGAATGCCCTCCTTGTCTTCTTACTATCTAGGTAGAGTATACTATTTTGAATGACTACTTGATCTCTCTTTGACAGATGAGTATTCCTTGGCAAACCAATCGACAGCTAGAAGTGGTTGCGTATCAACCCGTTCTTTGAAGAATTGAGGAAGTACATCCCCATCATCATCTAATAATCCTCCCACATCCTTTGACATGAAGACAAAAATTTGTGAGGGAGAGCTTGTTGTAGCTGCGTCGGCGCACCTCAAACTCATCCTCATAGTTGACCAAATAATCCTCCATTGTAGGCTTATGGTAAGGGCGATTGCCAAGGCGTGCTGAATAACAACCCCATGGGTCATATGTGCGTGCATCAACAAGGTACTTGAGATTAAGTTTCTCCAACTCATGACCTGCAACGTTGGCATCAACTATTGTCTTGCACCAGTAGATTCCCATTTGCAATGGAAAGTTGGCAACTGGCTTGCACTTGTGGCGCAAACGTGAATGAACATCGTACAATTGCCTTAGAAATTCCTTGAAAATCGTCCTATCCGAAGGATAACGAGGTAGCACGGCTGGATTTCTTGTATATCTGTAGACGTGGATGTAGGTGTAGGTAGGGAATTGAATGAACAAGTCCACCCATTCAACCATCGTTGCTTTGGCAACCATTGAGATACGAACATGCAATTCCCGATCTAGGTTCCTTATCGTGTACATCAAGAATGCTTCTTGCACACGCTTGAAATGTTGCTCGGACTTTGTGAATTCAAGCTAATCATAGTATTGATAAACTTTCTGTACACTGAGAATCCCCACTATGTTCAATCCTCTAGACTAACCTTGGTAGGCCATCACGTATATGAGATATGAACACATATGAAATTGGTGGGCAACTAGGAAACCAATAATTTGCTTGTTGAGAATGTCACTGATTAGAGAGGTCCAGTCGTAATGCTCCCACTTGGAAATAATTTGAGCAATGATGTAGTACATCCAAGGCTGGAATTTATTAGCATCTGCATGCCCGGAAACACGATTAAGAAGAGTGATCAAAATCGCGTACTCATCCTTGAACTCTCCGCGACCCACATTGTGTGGAAATTTAATTTTCTTCTGTTTTAGCCACCTTTCTGCTATTTTGCTCTGACACATATCCTTATCAGTGTTGAATGCTCTTTCACACTAATCCATGGTAATGACCAAACTATTTGGATGTTGAAGAATACCAAAACACCTCTCAATGTCCCAGGGCCTGAGACTACAAATCACCCGTCCATCCACTGATTGAATTTCTTGGGCAGTAGAATTGTAATGCTTGACACAAGACATCACAAATTTTATGCAGTAAACTGAAATAGGGAGTTAAGCCGCCTTTGGCAACCCAGATTCTTCAATGTTTTGAAGTATTGCTTGATTTATTTTAATTGGGTCCAAGATAGCCTATGGAAGCACTTTATGCAAATCCGTGTCAACTGTTCCGATGAAGTCATGAACCAAGACTGACTTAGTCTTGAATTCAATCTGTGTGTATTGCATTATGAAAAACTCACTTGTTGATTGTAAACTTGGCTATGTTCTGACAACTTTCTCCAAAAAGCTAAAATGTCTCTTGATGAGGCTAAAAATAGCCTGTTAGAAGGCAATTTTGACAAAAAATTCTGAGACGTGGGTTTTGTACGATTCTAAGACAACCCGCAATGTCAGAATTGCGAAAAAACACCATTTAGTTTGACATGCAAAAACTTTTTTGAAAAAACTAGGGGCAGCAGGGGCAATGTTTTCGAGAAAAAATGAAATATGGGATTTGTGCAGAAGATGATTTTAAGCCAACCCAGATCCTCTATTTCAAAAAATATTGACTTTTACTCTATCGTGTAAAGGAATTTTAGTTGAGAAAAGTAGAGCTTCGAAAATTGAAGTTTTGAGTCAATTTTTCCTGAAAAATTCTAACACATGGGTTTTGTAGAGGAAGCCATGCACAACCAACCTAGATGATCAAAATTGCCAGAAGTCACCAAATTCTTGGACATGCGACGAAAACCAAAGACGAGAATAGAAGAATTTAAGACATAGAAGTTTTTATGTTTCTGCTTCTGCAAAAATCACCATGCTTGTCTGAAGTCTGTTGATTATTCTGGACCTGTATCTGCAAGGAAATCTGAAAAATAATATATGTAGTGCATTTGAATGTTGATTGCTGAGAAAATTCGCTCACACAATGAGAAAATTCGCTTGCTCTTCAACCTATTATGAGAGAAATGGATGCCATCTTGCAATAAATAAATAAATTTTGAGGTTTATGGCGCCAATTGCAAGACGGAACCCTAATTTCAAAAGGAATTATCTGATTGGACCTCACTTCGTTTGACAAAAACTGAATTGGAGTTTCATAAATATTTAAAATATTAAAATATTCAGTTTAACTCAACATGCAAATTTGCAATTGAGTCTAAAAATAGGCGCCAATATTAAAATATTGAAGAAAATCGCCCCATTAAAGTTGATATGCTGAAACTGAAAATTTAATATCTTTTAATTGAGTTAACTGAAATCTTTCTTTCTAGGTTTGCTTAGAATATTTTTACTAATTTTGAAAAGTCAAGTTTGACTCTCTAGGTGTCCCCCTTCAAAAGTAGATATTTTTAGCTAACTTCATATTTTGTAGCTTGTTGAAAATGTCATAGTCACCTCTGTTGAGCTTTGATTTTCGGGTGCCCGGTTGATGTTGGAACTGAATTGACACATCCATTGCGTAGCCAAAACTACTCTAATGAAATGTTTACTGGAAGCTAGAAATGTTAAAAACCATGTTTGGTGCCTCAAAAACAAAGTTGCTTTTTATTAAAATAATGTACAGGTGACCAGACGGCCATTTCTTTGATTTCCCATTCCACGCTTCAATCTGTCGTTGTCGGTGTTTGATGACTCTCGTCGACTGGATGTTGGATCCATCGCATAGCTAGAAGAATTCTGCAAAGAATGACTGTATGTGGAGTGTATGAAAGTGAGTTTAAGGGCCTTAAATGCAAAGGCGCCCCTGGCCTACAGAGGCGCAATTACCATTTTGAGAATGATTTTACAGATTGCAACTTTCACATGAATGTTGTACTTTGACCCTTGACACCAGGAGCTGGATTGCTCTGATGCGTGTGTCGTTGATCTCATCACGAAGCTAGAACAA
>VDFB02150120.1:0-82994 GCA_007258455.2 Sequoia sempervirens | reverse complement strand
AAGAAGTTTTGAAGTTGGGGATTGGGTTTTCTTGAGATTGCAACCTTACAAGCAAATGTCATTGAAGCAACAGTCAAAGAATAACAAGTTGTCTCCAAAATAATATGGCCCATATCAAATAATGCAAAAGATAGGTAGTGTTACCTACAAGCTTGAATTGCCATCAACAACAAAGATACATCCAATTTTTCATGTTTCTTGTTTGAAGAAGGTAATTGGAAATAATATCCCTACTCAGATAATATTACCGGAGCTCGATGAATAAGGAAGAATCATATTGGAACTAGAGTTTATTCTTCAGAAACGCACAAGGAAGCTACGGACTAGAATACTCACTCAATATCTCATCCAATGGAAGAATTTACCAATTGAAGATGCCACATGGGAGGACAAGGAGTTTATTTAGAAGCATCCAAAATTGTTTAGCATTGAAAACAATGCTTCTCTAAAGAGGGGGGCATACTACGTCGTTAATATTAGAGTACATCGGGTTATGAATAGTCGGCTTGTGGCTATCTTAACTCCTAATTAAGTCATATTATCATTATTATATTGCTATTTAGTTAATTAGGTCGGCCTAGGGCTTATATAGGGTTATCTAAGTCGGCCTAGGTGATATCTTAGGCATAAATAAGGTATATATATAGGGTTATCTAAGTCGGCCTAGGTGATATCTTAGGCATAAATAAGGTATATAAAGGAGGTTGTGAGTCTTATTTCACCATCAGATTGTGAATTGTGTTCTCATTGAAGATATTTGGAGGTTTGCCCCCTCAAAGTGGCTTGTTATTCTCAGTTATTATCAATTATTTGCAGCATATTTTCTATCATATTCTTCTATTGTTTAAGTTATTTCATTACATTGGATCACTGCGGTTGACAATCCTATCTTCAACAATGAGGACCTTGCATGGGTTGATCAGTTGGATCAAGAGGCAGAGGTAGTAGCCATGGAAGAGGAGGATAGAGCATGAGGAGACCCCTTGGATGTTGGTGTCACTGTGACATAGGCAAATATCATGGCTGCATAATCATCCAAGACTTATTTTAGACGCCAACGTAGGACTTGCCATGATGTTGGGACGAGTGATCAGGCTCCTCTAAACCATAGACTTGTAATTTGACTTTTGATATTTGTTTTGATGACATGGATTTCATAATCCATGAGATTTGTATACATTTGATAATTTATAATTTTAAATTTATGTAACAATGTTGTTTCCTTCAACTAAAAATTCAAATTTGTTTTTATACTCACGTGATTGATGTATACTTGTGTATATGGTCAAAGTAGCTTCAATATGACTAGTTTATTGGGTCTTTAAAGTTCATTTATTAAAGGGTGCATTAAACATGTTTTAAATCCTTAAAAATCTCTATATTTCAGGGTTTTTTCAATTTGTTGAGTCTAGGCACCAAGTCCAAGTCAAAAATCAACTTGCCAAGTCTGAAGCGAGTCCAAGTCTTGTAACTATGCTTAAACCCAAGCAAGGAATATTTACTTGAAATAAAAGAAGGAAAGGATTTTGCTATATTGCAAAAAGGTTGGATGGTTTCTTGATTTCTTCTTGGCTATAGAATGGGTGGGATTCTCCCTCTCTCATTCTCCATGTAGTTTGCTCAAATCACATCTTATTTGGATGGAGGTATAGGTGCCTAGTCAAGTAGCAAGAGCCCATTTTGGTTGCAGCTGGTTAGAGCATCGTAAGTTTCATCAAATGGTGGAGTGGTGGGAAGCTAATAGTGTTTCAAAATTCAGCTATGTTTAGCCTACATCAAAGCTGAAAATGTTGAAAAGGAAATTGAGGATTTGGAATATCAAGGTTTTTTGGTAATATCTTTGTAGAGAAAAAAAGCTATTAGTGAAGTGTTGGAGGTTAATGCTAGTAAAATTCAATTGGAAGAATTGTGGTACAGGTGCACCCTAGGAAAAACATGCCTCCATGAGGCAACTTCTAGGTTTTTATGTAAAAACAATGTCCTAAGGTTGTAATAAGGTATATTATGCCATTTTAAGTTTGTTTTAGGGTCTAGATAGTCATTTTAAAGTCATTGGGCATTAAATGTAAAAGTTGCAAAAAATTGACAAAATGTTGTCAAGACAATTTTGTAAAAATGCAAAAAATGTAAAATCATGGAATGCCAAGGGTCAGGTAGTTGGAGAATCAGTTTTAGGCATTGGATTGGCTTTATAAAGGCATGTTGTAGCCTCAAACACTTCAAGGAAGGTTGGGAGTTGATAAGTGAAGAAGATTATTAATGAAAATTCTGTTATTCTGGCATTTTCCTGTATTTTCATTGTTTACAGGCTATTGTACAGCCATATTTGTGTAAGAAACCTATCCACCTCCATTGTAGATTGAAGCCCTCTGAATCCTCTTTGAAATGTTTTTGATTTCATCTAAAACCATTATGTTTTAAGAAAGTTATGAGCAAATAACTGCTGGCGGGTAAAACCCTGACTTAGGGTAAGCAGTGAGTAATTAAAATAGTGTATCTTAAATTCCCACCATTGGAAATTGCTGCGAACTGGTGTATAGTGAGTTTTTGATGTGTTCTAATGGTTGCAACGTTTCAGAGCAAAAGGATGTGGTTTAGGGCAGTTCCTAAGAAGCCCTAGATCTGTAATTGTTGAATATGACTGGTAAAACCAGTATACAGTGTTGTTTTATGGGTTTAGACTCTGGTGATCGAGTTCTTCATGGTTGGTTTTGTTTTAAAATGTTGTCAAGGTGTATTTAAATCTATGTTTGGACAGAGATGTCATAGTCATGTTTTGGAGTCTAAAATGAAGGTTCAGTATAAGTGTTTGTTAAAATGTCATGAATAAAAGGTGGGAGATGGCATGATATGATTGTGTAGACATTTTTATACTTGTTTGTGGCATTAGAAAAGATAAATGGGCTTGGGTTTGTATAGTTGGTTGTTTGTGTGGTCTAAAAGGGCCTAAATGCAGATTTAGGACAGTCTACTTGAAAAGGCCTCATGTTTGAGTTGTTTAGGTTGAAGAAAAGATTTGGGCCAGAATTTTTTGAATGTTGTTTATGGTGTTTAGTGAATCAACAAGTGATTTGTGAGTCTTGTTCTCAGTTTGGATGCTATGAGTCAAGAGTTTATGAAGGAAAGGTGATTCCTAATTGTTAGGACAGCAAAAGTTGGTTGAGATTTTGTCAAGTTGAGTTGTGAATCCTCTGTCACTGCATCAAATTGATAAATGGTCTATTAGATTTGGAAAAGGAGTTACTGCTTATACAAGAAAATTAGTTGAAGATGGAAGAAATCTATTGCCATCTAAAAGCTAGAGACAAATGGGTGTAGTTAGGGGATATGAATTCAAAGTATTTTCATGCAGTTTCTTAGGCTCATAAACAAGTTAAAAAGGATTTCTCTAATTGAGGATGGTAATGGGGAAAGTGTTACAGCGCAAGGAAAAATAAGGCAGAAGTAGTGGAATAATTTGAAAATAGTGAAAGGTAAATGACTCATTTCAATAAAGGACGAGGTGCAAAATACAGCTTTTCGTTTGAAGTGGGGTAGTAATCTTGGTCAAGATGGTTTGTTTGCTAACTTTGTTCAAGAGTTCTGGGACTTAGTAGGGCAGGATGTTATAGAGGCTTTAAATCAATTCATCAAAATCAGGTTGGGTCCTCAAATAATTCAAAACTACATTGTTGGCTCTAGTGCCAAAAAAGGAGATGTGAAGAGTTATGGAGATTTAAGACCTATAGCCCTATGTACTACTATTAATAAGATATTTTTTAGAGCTATGTTGACTATGTAATTCCCCACCCATTTGTTGCCTTGAGAAGTTTTGGTTTCAGCATTGTTTTCCAGCTATGTATCAAGAGATGCATATGTCATGCTTGTGCTTGTTGCCTTGAGTGTTGTATGGTGTGATGGACTGCCCACATGTTTCATGATGGTATTCCTCAACATGTTAGTTGTTGGTGTTTTGGTTGCATTGTGATGTGTGTATGGTAATGTGCCAAGTTCCTTGTGAGGACTTGATATATTTCGTTACGATTGTATTCCTTGAGATGCATGTGTTATGCTTTATATGTCTAGTTGAATATAAATGTTTTAATTCATGGATATCAATATATGTATCATTATTATATGTTTATATGATGTAGAATCCCATTGGATGATTTTCATTTGCTTCAACTATTATATATTGAGTAGGTGTGCTTGATGTGTACATTGTGTTAGAATGATATTTCTTTATACTATTAATGGTCAATAATGTAATTAATTAGTTAACATCCTAAATGTCTTTTGTAGTGAGTAGGTAGAGGTTGGTAGACATCTTAAATGTCTACAATTGTAGTTAGCTGAAGTAGCTAGACTCATTAATATATATAGTGCTCTTAATTTCTATATATTGTAATCTTTCCTTCTTCTTAATACAAGCAAGTAAGCAATTACCAGTTCATTTCAGAACATGGTATCAGAGCCAGAATATTAAAATTAGATTTTCTAAAAATTTCTTTCGAAATTTTTTAGTTTTTTTGAAAAACTTTTTTGTCTAAAACAAATTCGTGGCTCTTGTTTTTAGTGATTTTCGTGCTTCAGTTAAGGGCAAAAATCGAGCATTTTATAGAGAGAAAAATCGTGGCCCTCCTGATAAGATTTTTATGGTAATTATTTTGAATGCGGGCTTGAAAAAACGCTTTTTTTTTACCTGCTTTGGCCACGCGTTTTGCTTGCATTTTGTTTGATCTAGGGCATGGATTGGATCTTATACCTTGGCGCACGATTTATTCTGGTTATGGCAAGATTTTCAATTGTTTCTAGAGAGGATTTAACCCATTTTTGGCCGTGACTTTTATAGTTTTTGGGCACCATTTTTCTGCATTCTTAATACGCGATTTTTTGTTCTTTCTTCAACACAATTTCAAGCTTCATTAGAGTCACGTTTTTTATGCCCTAGCTCCGCTATAGAACTTCTCCTTGTTGGACGTGATTTTCTATGCTTACTGTGCCCGCGTTTTTCCACATTTCTTTGAAAATCATGGGTTCTTGAAGAGCCGACTAGGGTTTCGAGAAAACCTCCGTTTCAGGTCAGAAAAAAATTTTGATTCCAAATTCTTGGTGGGTATTTCGAGATCTCAACTGGGTTGTCTTTAGTTTTTTTTGGGTGTCTCGAAGTTCATGCCTCGAAATATGCGCATGTGGGTGCTACCAAAATTTTATAGGTATTTTTCAAATTTTTTGGGTTTTGTCTTAAAAACTCTGCATTGGTTTTATATCTCCAAATCCATGCTAGGGTTTCGATTTCTATGTTAGAATTTGTCCTGCATAACTTGTTTTTGTTTTCAGTGCAGTGGTTTTTGTCCCTTCACCAATTTGACCTTGAGGTACGTGATGGAATCTCCAACAAATATAATGCTCGAAAGCAACTAGAAGTTCAATAGGAAGAATTACAACACCTAGAAGCAACACATGATTACGATCTTTGAATATCGTTGCCTCGATCAAGTCATTTTGGGGAACTCAACTCGTCCCACTATAGCCGGAAAGGATTAGGACAAATGGGATGAACGCAATCAGGTAGCCGTCATGCTCATCAAACTCTTAGTCACAGATCAGCAGCTACCTCAGGTACTGTCGGGCAAGACTGCTACGGAAATCTAGGATCATTTGAAGGCCCTTCATGAAACCTCCGACAAGAGTAAAGTGTTCCTTTTCAAGAACATGCTTTTTTCCATCATGTTGGATGAAAAAGTGTCCTTACAGGAGCATCTGACAAAGATTCAAGACATTCGTGATCAGTTGGAGGCGATTGGTTGCACAATGGAGGAAGAGGACATGATTGTCATTACTTTGAAGAGTTTGCCAAAATCTTATGAGCATTTCATTGAAATGCTCAATATTACTTCAACAAATGTTGATTTGAAGTTTCCTAACTTGTGTAACAAGCTTCTACAACAAGATCGTTGGAGATAGCAATTTGGAAGCAGTACCAATTCCACCTCCACAGAGCAAGCGTTTTTTGCCAAATCTTCTGCTAAGAACAAAGAGAAGCCTCAATCTTCTCAGCCGAAAGGCTCTGGTTCTTTGTAAGAACACTTTGTGCCCTAGTTTTGAGACTTCTTTTGGTTTACAATTTTTTTGTGTTTGTGAGGGTTTTCTGCTTTCTTTTTTTTTTTTTTTGCAAATAAAGACAATGCTGGAAATGAAATGATAATAAACTAAAACTAAATTGC
This sequence comes from Sequoia sempervirens, assembly GCA_007258455.2. Taxonomy (NCBI): domain Eukaryota; kingdom Viridiplantae; phylum Streptophyta; class Pinopsida; order Cupressales; family Cupressaceae; genus Sequoia; species Sequoia sempervirens. The sequence goes on along the minus strand of VDFB02150120.1, from coordinate 76,788 downwards.
AACACCCCAAATATCTTATTTTTATTGAATACTTGCAAAGAGAACAATCTACAAGCATACCCAAAGAGATTTGCTGATATTAATGGCTGCCATCAAGTTGCAGACCCAAAAAAGTGCCTCATGAATAAATTTGATTCTCTTCATAACTGCATTTTTTTTCTCCCAATCCGCTGTGGCTGGCTGCTAAGAGTCTAGGGACACCTAGTATTTTTTGTGAGATTTTTGGGGCTCCCTTTGACCTAGTTCCCACCCCTTGACAGATCCGCCACCTTGCTGCAAATAACTGGCAAAAATCAGCCTGAAACCTCCCTTGAAACCTGCGCTGGTAATCACCAATGACTCTTGCCTTTGATTCTCCCCTTCAACCAACTCTATCTCCCTAGATTGTGCTTTGAAACCCTATTTCCAATCTCTGATTTTTTTTGCTCAAATAGAACCCCTGAATGGAGTTCTCTGAAGGCCAAATTAAATGGATATTTCACCACCTCAAATGGCTGCAACACTAAAGAATGAATCGTTCTCCAATGGCGAAGAAAAGAATGAAACCCTTGGCTTCCTTCTCTCAAACAATTTTCACCCAACTAATGCTCAATAGAATGAATTTCTTTTGATTCCCAAGGCAAATATTTAAGCCCTCAAGAAGTCAATTTCTCCACAAAAGCACAATTTAGTAACATTTGAATGTTATCACTTAATATCATTAAATATATTCACCTTTCAACTTGGGATACGCACCCACATTTAATTAATCAATTTGGCCCCCTTTTAATGATGAAGTGACCCCTTGAAGTTATAATATTAAATTATAAATTTATAATAACTCCTTGTATAATTAAAATATTACTTGAGCCATTAAAACTTTAATATCTGCTTCGATATTCCATATTTCGACAAACCAACTGAAACTAGGGTCAACTTTGTGAATCTCCATACGACCAAGTGCCTTACTAAAAATAGTAAGGGTCCCTCTATATCCATTCCTGACTTACTATAAATAATAAGTAGAGCATACAAAGTCCTAGAAGCCTCAAACGAAAGCCATAACTGAATGCCACTGAACACTGGGGACGATGGAAGCCTCAGAAGACCCTCTAACAATCCTCATTAGCCTACGAGGGTCAGAATAATAAGCTAATCTACTGACAACTAATGTCTCAATTTGGAAGAGACATTACATTCTTCTCAAGACAGCAAAAAGAAAAAGAACGTTCAGTACAATTATTGCCATAAATATGGTCACGTGAAGGTTGACTGTTGAATTCGATTGGCTTCTGAATAAAAGAAGCAGGGAGGATCTCAACAAAAGGAAAATGTTGCAAAGTACTCTAAGCAGAAAGAATCTGCATTTTTTGCTTTTATGGCCAAGAGAACTACAAATCCAGTCAAATCTTTTGCCTCATATATTGATTCAAGGGCTTCTCGGCATTTTACTCATCGTCGAGATTGGTTCACCAAATTCGAACCATTCTCTAATTCTGTCATTTTTGGAGGAGGCGAAGAGTACACAATTGTTGGTAAGGGCACTGTCCAGATTCACTTAGGAGGGAGAAATTTACTCTTTCTTGATGTTTACATGTTCCAGGCATGGAACATAACCTTCTCTCAGTTAGTCAAATCATGCGGCATTCTCCCCAATTGGATGTTTTCAGTTCGTCCACCTACAGCATTGTTGATAGGGAGACTTGTACTACAATCGCTATGGGACTTGAGGATCATGGTCTGTATAGACTTGCTTATTCCAGTGATTCTCAGGAGCACGCTCTGGCAACAAGGACTACTTCCATCAACAAACTTTGGCATCAGCGTTATGGGCACTTGAATGTCCACTATCTCTCTCAGCTGTCTCAAAAGGGTTTGGTTGCTGGTCTACCTGAGATCCAAACTCAAAATCATGGAGTTTGTGGAGCCTGTCAAACTGGGAAGCAGCATCGGACACCATTCTCAAATGGTCATTCTTGGCGAGCCTCCAAGGTACTTCAATTGGTTCACGCTGATGTATGTGGACCAATGAACACTCCATCTGTTACTAGGTCCAAGTACTTTTTATTATTTGTTGATAATTTAAGTAGAAAAATGTGGGTGTATTTTTTGAAAAATAAATCAGATGTATTCAGTACATTGCAGCAGTATAAGGCCTCAGTTGAGAAAGAATCAGGTTCTCAGATTGTCACTCTAAGGTCATATAATGGGGGGGAGAGTTTTGTTCAACTCACTTCTCTACCTTTTGTGCTACACATGGCATTAAGCACCAACTCACCACACCATACACCCCTCAGCAGAATGGTGTCGTTGAACGTAGGAATCGCACCATTACTGAAATGTCTCGTTCTATGATGGAGTATAGAAATATCTCTAAGAAATACTGGGCTGAAGCAGTTTATACTGCAGTCTACCTCCTGAATCAGTCACCTACACAGGTCGTTAAGAAGATGACTCCTAAAGAAGCCTGGTTAGGACATAAGCCTAAGGTGGGCTATCTGAAAGTCTTTGGTTCTACAGCTCATGTATGGATTCCAGAAGCCAAGCGTGCCAAGTTGGACTCCAAGAGCCAAACACTTATGTTTACTAGTTACAGCAATAATCACAAGGCATACAGGATGATTGATGTGGAGACACATCGTCTCATCTTCAGTCGTGATGTTGTGATTGATGAGACTACTGGTCCATTTCTTCCTACTACCAGTCCTGCGGATCAGCCTGTGAAGGTTTTTGATGAGGGTGTTCATCTTCCTCTTGGTTCCTATTGTTGCGCGTTTTATGACACAACAAACATTTTAGAACAAAGTGTCACAGATGCTCTATTCTCTCTTGAAAAACTACTTCCTATGCTAAGATTGCAAGTGAGGTCATAGGGTAATTCCAATGTTTAAGATGAACGCGGATAGGCTCTGTGGTATGGATGTGATTTGCTGTGGGCACAAGTAAGATTTTGCAAGTTATTCGGAGAAGTGGAAACATAAACGCAGTACCATTTTGGGTTTTCTGATTTATATAAAAAAGGTGAAAAAAAGATTTAGGGTTTAGAGACTTTATGCTACTCCTAAGAACTCAAGAGAAGACGAGGATTAAATGAAACCAAATAAACCATACTCTGTTTCGCCATGTTTAACGACAACTACGCAGAGCAAGTGCAATCTTCTAGGAATGTGCTTGTGATTTTCACGTGATAAATAATTGCCATCAGATCGAACAACAATTATTAAAACAGAAGTTAAGCATCCATAGTAAAGCTCAGTCTAACTTTGCACATTGAGTGAAATCATCCACCCAAAGAAAGTATGAGCTCGGTTTCACTAATCTCCGTTATCAATCAATCATTCTTCTAACATACATTTTAATTCAAATCTGCTAAGCGAGAAAGAAAATATGCGACCATGCAACTATTCAACAATCAAGTACTCAAAGCACCTCATGCATTTGAACTTCATTATCAAAGTAGCTTTTTCACAACAATCTCATAAGAACTCTCTCTTTATTTCTAACTATCTCAAATCTGCTCTAACTCTTAATCTCTAATCTCTATATCTCTACCTTCTAATCTTCTAATTCTTATCTAATTAATCTAATGAGAAATGAGAGAGTGAGGGGGGGTTTATATAGTTTTCAAATTACAAAGAACGGCCGAGATTGATTCAAGATCAATGGCCAAGATTAAATGGAACTAAACCCTAATTAGGGTTTCCAAAACCACAATCAGTTAACTGAAGAGAACACTAGACAACTGGAGTGTCATCCTTATCCACTTGTGCAGCCTCACGTTCGGCGAACCTGGACACTATCAGGTCGACCTCCTCCATAGCAATGTCGGGCAGCACGCTGATGTTGTACTCCAGCAAATCCAAGTTCTCGGCACACTCTGCAAACATAGTCGCCCACGTTGGTTCTTGTAGCAAGAAAGAACTTCTGATGGCCATGAAGTCGAACACTTTGGTGAAGCCTTCCTTCATGATTGGCCGGTGGTGGAGAAAACTTTTTGTACTTGCTCTTTCAAACTCCTTGGCCGCAAGTGTTTCCTTCGGACAACCTCCTTGTCTAGCATATCTGCAGCCATCTCATAGATTTTACTTTGAATTTCTTTTACTTGTTCTTCAACTCTACCACTATCCTGCTTCACCTTTTCGAGGACTCCTTTCCTTGAGATCAAAGCATAGTACCATCCGTTGAAGTCATATGCTGCTCCAGCTTCGATAACCTTGTCTTCGATCAATCTTTGCTTTGAAATGCCCTTCAGTTCCCGAATGCATGGGATGATCCTGCTCTGAATATCCTCGAGACTGCTCCATGACTCTGCAAGATCTGCAACTCGTGAAAGCATGAAGGAAGCCTGCTCATTTACTTGCGCCAACTTTTCTGCAAATACCAACGCCTCTTCTTTCCTTCCAATCATCCAGTCTTTAGCCTCCCTCGCTGTTGTCAACTCCTCTTCACAGTTTGCACTTGGTTCTTGTGAGGCATTTGGAGGTAAAGGTGCCACTTGTTCACCTTCGTTTAGTGGCTTAGTCAGGTGCTGGATATAATCTTTTAGGCGTTGAATTTCTTTCTTATACTCTTTCTTCTTGGCAACTTCTTTTTCTAATCTGGCCTTGATGGTGGCCATGGAATTATCCAAGTCTTCGACTTCCTGCTCTTTTGTTGCCAGACCCATGTCGACAGTCGTGATAGCATATTCCTCAGGAGCAATCTTGTCTTGAAACTTGTCGGCTGTAGGCACTGCAATTTGCACCGTGCAATTTCCAGCTTCATCTCTCTGGATGGTTGAGAACTTTTTGGCCTTCTTCCTTGGGGCAATTTGCTCTAATCTTGCCAGAAAATCTGTGTCATTGTCCTCCTCAAGGACTTCCACTGGCGCTTTTCTTTTCAATCTTTCTCTCAGCCACTCTAGTACTGTTGGCTGTTCAATTACGTCCTCTTGTTGATCTTGGACATCCTGTACATCTTGCACTTCCTGTTCTTCCTGAATTTCTGGCATATTTTGAATTTCTTGGACTAACTGCATATCCTAGATTTCCTGGACGGATGGGTCTTCTTGAATGCCTTTGAAGGCGGAAATCATTCCTTCCTCGAATTCTCCGTCCATAAGGTCTGTATCATTATCCGATTCCAAGATCTCTGTGCTTGCTGGAGAAGGTTGATTATCATCTTCTATTTGAATTGGTTCTACATTTTCAACAGGAGAAGGGATCCTGGCATTTTCCAAGGATTCTCTATCCAAGGCGAGCATTTCTTCTATGTTCCGGGAAGTGGCCGACTGGAGGGGTTTGGACTTGTGTTTCTTCCGCGAAGGCCCTTCATCTATCTCTTTACCCTTGTCTTGTATTGCAAACTTATCGACTTCTTTCCTCTTCTTGGAGTTGGCAGCATCTGCTTGTCCATCCGCATGAGATGTACCGGCGTTTGAAGAACATGACTCAGTGTCTCCCATCAACTCGTAGGTAAATTGCACATTTCTCTGTTTTAGGACCTCTACTTGACAATCTATCCACCACTGAGAGTACTTGAAAACAGGGCGCATCAAAGTGGCTAGATCACCCATCTCAGGCTCAAACCATTTTATTGGTGGAAGTGGCTCATTTTCCTTGAAGCCTGGCTGCACATATATTCCATCGTCTTGCAGTTGGTCAAGTATTTTGAAGAGCTCTGTCGCCCTTATCATGCTTAATGGCAACCTTGACCACAACCTTCTTCTTACATCATATTCGTCTGCTGCGTTGGCCCAAAAGTCCTCTAGGTCAACTCGATGTTTGTATCTTTCTCCGTCCACTGTTTTGATGTGATGGAGCGGGTCGAAGTTGTTCCTGGATTTGTATGAGATGAATGGATAATGCTGAATCTCCAATCGAGCGACCTCTGATGCTTGTCTGTCGGGCATGACTCCATGTTGCCGATGAAAAACGGAAAGGTAACAGCAGCTTTCTGCTTAGGCCTTTGGATATTCTGATACGTTTCTAATTGTCTTAGCACTTCCAACAATACCATCCTGTTAGTCGGATAGACAGGTAGCCTATAAGGATTTCCGGAAAATCCCTGGATTCGGATGTAGGTGAATTTAGGATACTGAATGAACCAGAATCCATACCGACTGATCAGGCTCTTGGCTTCATGCGAGAGTCTTTGGTGCGTTCCACCTTGAAGAAGCCTGGTGATATACATCAAGAAGGCGTCATGAGCTCGCCGGAAGTGAGACTTCTCTTTCAGCTGCAGCTGTGGATAGCAGTCGTAGACTTTGAATTTCCCCTCGCCGTTGCCAACCACGCCTTTGCATGTCAAGCTAGGATACTTATAGTATCGTGCGAGTGAATATACAATGTATGAGCTCATGTGAAAAATTTTGGTCTGCTCAAAGTTGACCAACTATTCGTGCAAGCTGTCACTAATCATCCTAGACCAATTGAACATCTTGACTCCAGTGATTATCTCATCAATAAAATAGTACATCCATTCTTCGAAAGGAGCACCGTGGGCACTGCCTACTATTCTGCTAAGTAGCAGAACAATATCACCATATTCCTCTTTGAAGTGGGTTCTGATCAATTTTTTCGGCATCTTGCTTGCAGTAGGCTTTGGTTTTAATAACCAATTCTTGTTTATGTTGGATGCACAGAGATCCCTCTGACTTTGATAAAGTTTGAGTGCATCTTGCTTGGTGCGATAGGATGTTCGGTTGTACACTGGAATGCCAAAAGTCTCCTAGATTGCCGGTTCGGACAAGTAGGCAAGGACCCTTCCGTCAGGAGCTTCTATCTGTCTATCTTGTGCGTTGTAGTGTAGTGCGCATTCTGCCATCAGCTCAGGACATTCTTTTGCTGGTGGAAATCCAGCTGCATGGACGATTCCGTTGCGCAGCATCCTCATGGCGATTGGTGTAGGCAGACGTCCGTCAGTCCCGTACATTCTCTTCCGGAAGTCTTCAAGATCAACGTGGCCAAGATCTGTGTCCACGACGTGTTCCCACTTGGACTTGATTTTTTATTGTGTTTGGACACCTTTGCTTGCAAATTTCATCTTGAATGCTTCGAAAAATAGACCTGCAAGAGAAGGAAGAAAGAAATAATCAGAATTCGACATTTAAATCAGTTTGAAAGAACATTCCAGCTGGTAATCAAATTGGACTTCGCGAAAAAACAAGCAGCTGGAAAGAAAATAAATGGTGAAGCATCATGCTAAAATGAAATGGACAAAACAAATCTGCCTTGTGACTTCTTGGAGACGTGATCACGATTGCAATGCAAGCTGATAACAGAATATTTCCTTCACTTTGCTGCAAATTTTAAACAATTCTCTTCTCACAACTTTTCTTCTCAAAATCGAGTGATTGCACAAATGAAAAACGAAATCACTTATAGAAGTGAGAGGGTCGATTATTTTAGTAAATTTGCAATGTTTCCTTTGAATCAAGTTCGAACTCATCTTTTACTTTGCTTCAGGATGGCAAGTTCTATCCTTAATAATCTCGTCCGGGAAAGTTTCTAATTTCATTCACAGTTTAACAAAGCTCTTTTTCTCTCTTTCCAATTTCAAAATTTTCAAGACTTATCTCTTTTTTGGTGTTGGAAAATAAATGATTAAAATAATTAAAATAATTATTTTATGTGTCCATTCCAACCCATTCGTTTCTATGGCAAATTATTTTTGATTTTCGAAAATTTCTTTGCCAATGCCTTAGGCGAATTTTCATCTTTGTCCAATTTTTCTCGCCAAAATTTCTAGCATCCAATTTGGTTTGGCCATGATTTTTTAACCGTTTTCCAAAATTATTTGGCCATGTCCAATTTTATTTGGCCATAAATATTTCTCGTCCATAATTCTTCTAGCCACATCCAACCTTTTCTTAGCCACGTCCAATTTTTCTCTAGCCATGAATTGTCTCTTGTCCAAAATTCTTTCGCCATGTCCGATTTTATTTAACCATTTGCTTGATTTTTTCACAATTTATCTTGCCATGGCGAAGATTTTCCTTAGTCACTTTGATACTTGGACATATTTCCTAAGTGCCATGCATGTTTTAATTTTCCAAAGGTTTAGACTTAGGCAAATTTTAATTAATTTTTTTTTCTCTCCAATACATGGCGGACTTTAGCTTTGACATGGCCATTTCTTATTTCACTTGGGGCGGACTTCATATATCTTGTTGCCACTTCTTCAATGTCTATGGCGGACTTGGTCACTTGGTTAGCCATCTTTCATCTGACTTAGACAAATTCTTCTTTCAAAGGGGCGGACTTTAGCATTTCTTTGGCCACTTTAACTTTGTCTTTGTCCATGCCTTAGCCAAATTTCTCTTTTGCCTTGGGCGGACTTTCCACATTTTGTTCCCATAAGTCTTGGCTTGGGGCGGACTTCCTCATTTTCTTTGCCATTGGACACTTTTGCTTAGGGCGGACTTTGACCTCTTTCTTGCCATACATAGGCGGACTTTGACCTTATGCTTGCCATTTGCCTTGGTTGGAGGGCGGACTTCATTGTTTTCCTAGCCACTTCATAGGGCGGACTTGGCTGTTGGTCTGACCATTTGATGCTTTGACAGGGGCGGACTTTGGCCTTTGGTTAACCATTTGCATAATACTCAAGGCGGACTTCACCATGTTGATTGCCATTCACCATCTTAGCTGGGCGGACTTTGACCTTTGGTTAGCCATTTTCTCTTTTTCCCAAGGCGGACTTTGATCTTTTCTTTGCCATTGGACATTTAACCTTGGGCGGACTTCATGCTTTCCCTTGCCAATCACCTCATGGACAGGGCGGAGTTCCTTCATTTGTTTGCCACTTGACATTTATCTCAAGGGCGGACTTCAGCTTATGCCTGGCCATGGCCTCATTTTCTTAGACATTTTCTTCTTTTTTATGGGCGGACTTGCTCCATTTGCTTGCCATCTTCTCTTTCACCAAGGCGGAGTTCATGCATTTCATTGCCAATGGTCAGGGCGGACTTCAGCTTGTGACTGTCCATTGCTTCATTGCCTTAGGCATTTCATCTCTTTTCCATGGGCGGACTTTCCACATTTGTTAGCCATTGCCAACCTTTATTCAGCTTTTGCTAAGGCGGACTCCATTGATTGTTAGGCCATTGATCAGATTTTTATGCCATTCATTGCTATGTCTAGAGCGAACTTGCTCAGATCTGTTGCCATAAGCATCTCAGCTGAAGCTTCATTGACTTATTTTCTCCATTTTTACCTGCTGGTAAACTTCATACTTAGGCAAAAAATTTCAGTCTCCTCCATGATTGTTCAGATTTCTTGACGGATTTCATAAATTTTTACCAATTTATTGATGAATTCATCATCTTCTGTGCTCTTTACCAGATTTCTCTGTGATTTTCCAGAATTTCTCACCATTTTTGAACAAATTTTCCAGATTTTTTGAACTTTTTATGTGATTTTCCAGAATTTTGCCAAAATTTCAAAAAAACCTTCGAATCGATTTTCTGAGAGTTTCGTTGATCTTTTCGAACTTCTGAGTGGATTTTTGAAACTCGTGACCCTTCTAAAAATAGAAACTTTCTAAAAATAGAAATTTTCCAAAAATAGCAACTTTCCAAAAATAGACCCTAAAAAATAGGGATCCCAGAATTGCCCAAAAGTGCCAAAAAAGTAGATCCTAAAAAATAGGGGGCCCGGGGTGAGAAACCCTAAAAATTTGGAAGTGTCGGATTTGACTGAAACGACAGTCGATCTTCGTCTCCCAGGCCTTCTAAGCACGATGGTGACGTTTATTCAGTGATCCAGGCTAAAAAAATTTGACTCGACTCGGGTGACCGTTCAAAACTCAGAATCAAAACCCCCAAACGGAGAGCAGACAAAACGAGACATGCGAAAGCAAAACCCTAAAAGGCAAACAACAAGGGTCCCCATTTGCAATGGGGCGAGGTGTGAGTTAGGTCACAACAGTTCCCTTGATGGGAGGGCTTCAGAGCATTCTAACTCTGAAGATGAAGAATCTACCGGTCATGATATAGCACCATCTGATTTTCCTCAAGATTCACATCCGGATGACTTTGTTTCAAAAATCCCAGGAGATGCTCCTATTTCAGATGTTGCTACTTCTACTCGTCGACCTAAGTGGTGGGCTAAAACTATAGGACATCTTCGTGATGATGAACTCATTGAGGGAAGATTAGCTTGCAGACAGAGCAAGCAACAAAACACAATCAATTTTTCTCTTATGGCCAACATCCATAGCATCTATGAACCCCAAACATATTCAGAGGCTAAATGAATTCCAGAGTGGGAAAAGGCTATGGAGACAGAATAGCATAGTCTTTTAAAGAATCACACTTGGGTTTTGTCTGATCTTCCTCCTGGGAAGAAACCTAATAGCTGCAAATGGGTTTATAAGGTCAAGTATCATGTAGATGGTACTTTGGATAAATACATGGCCAGATTAGTTGCTCGGGGATTCACACAGCAGGAGGGCATTGACAATGATGAGACTTTTGCTCCTATTGCCAAAATGAGCACAATTTGTCTTCTTCTCGCTATTGCTGCCCAGTTTGGATGGACAGTTCATCAGATGGATGTCAATAGTGCCTTCCTCAATGGTGAGTTGCAAGAAGAAGTCTACATGACGTAACCCCTTGGTTTCAAGGTTGCTGGAAAAGAACATCAGGTTTGTAGACTGGTCAAAGCACTCTATGAATTGAAACAGGCTCCCCGGGCATGGTACATCAAGATTGATCAGTACTTGGTTGATCATGGCTTTCAGTACAGCCTTACTGACTCTAATTTGTATGTTGTTGGCGTAACAACTAGCACCTCTGGAGTAAGAGTTGGCACGGACAGCTATGCACACTACGCAATGAGTGCTCTTCAAATTAGGAGGGGAAGCTCCCTCGTTGTGCTTGACAAAAGTACTTGCAAAGGAAATAAACTAAACTAAATCCTGTCTTTTTGCTTCAGCTGTAGAGGTACAAGGCTTTCTCGAAAACTATATATGTTGCAGCTGAGTTTTTTTGGTTTTGCAGATCTACTAACTATAACTAAACTTTATAACTTAAATTATATCCAGTTCCCTCAAGAAAATAGAGCATGAGGAAACGGAGCAAGGTTTTGACTATCAGACGATAAACGGGCTCAGATTCTCTACTTGAAGGCAAGGTGGCGCAACTATTATCTCAATCTGAACAAGTTTATTAGGCACAAAACAGATTTAAGAATTTACCATGATAATCTTATGAAACCCTGTGTGGCATAACACTTGATCATAATAGTAAAGACTCACAAAACAGATTTATCATCACAATCTCATGAAACCCTATGTGGCATAACACTTGATCACAACGGTAAAGGTTCACAAAACAGATTTATCATCTCAATCGCATGAAACCCTATGTGGCATAACAATTGATCTTAATGGTAAAGATGCATAAAACAGATTTATCTAAACTATGGAAAGAATCCACCATTACAATTGCATGAAACCCTATGTGGCATAACAATTAATCATAATAGCAAAGACACATGAACAAATACCAAAAGAGCAATATTGAGGGCAAGGTAGGCGCAGCATATATTTCTCTCTCAAGCAAAAGTTATTTACAAATGAGCAAAAGCTCTTATTTATATACATCAAGGTGTAGGGTACCCTAAAATCACCTTGAGTCATCTACAGTCTTGCAATGCATGCAAGATTCGCTGCCAAACCCTAATGAAGTAAACTATACAATTAACTGGAAAACTACCATCAGTTAACCGAAACATCTAATCTAAAAATGGACAATTGTGCGAGCATGCACGTCCTTATTGAAAGCGAGTTAACTGGAAGACTACCATCAGTTAACGTAAAACCCTAAATGAAACTCCAAGTGTGTAAAGCTGATCTCAGAATAGATATGCATGTGATGAAACGAGTTAACTTGAAAGGGTAACGCCAAGTTAACTCCTGTGTAATGTCTATCCTAAGAGGTGGAAACTGAAGTCTACTGGTCGTGATCTCGAGCAACCAATCCCTCAACGAGATTGTTAACTGTATCACTATCTGGAGCTATGAGACTCTGTCAAAGAATGCTATGTCGATGCAGCATATCCTCACCAGCTGTGAACTGAGACTGAAGTTCACCTCTGCTCCTTGTTGCCTCATCAAACAATGCTGACATGACTGTAAGCTGAGTAATCTTACAGCCAACGGTCTCCCAACTGAAAATGGTATGAATGAGTGCCTGGAGCTCTGACTGAACATCGGTAAGCTCAACGTAGGCACCACCCTCGATCTGATACCGGCACGGTAAGCGAGATACTAGAGTCCTCACAAACCGGGGTGCACTAGTGATGTGCTCTCTACTCTCAGCCAACTCTGATGCCAAAGTGTCTTCTATCTTTGCTCTGAAAACCAATTGTGTTTTCCAAGAGTAGATAGCTTCTCTGTCCTCTGCATCTGTGACTGCATCATATGCCACACTCAAGTGAGCAATCATAATCTCATCTCTGGGTTTGTTAATTGCCATATCTCACTCCTCATCCTAGAGACGAATACGGAGCTCTCGTGCATTGTATCGCAACTGATATAACTTTGTGAGCATAGTACGGCCTCTAGCAACGAACTCCTCCTCCCATTCAGCCAAACGCTTGCCATATGCAACTAAGTGATTAAGTTGACTTTGCTCTACTGGAGGCTCAAGCATCGTCGGGAGTGTATTAATGGCATCGGGTCTATGTACAAGGCTAGAAATGTACTGACGAAGCTGTCTGATTTCAGCCTTGAGGGCTGCCTTATCTTCTCCATCCTTCAGTGTTCTATCCCTGGCACTATCTATAGCAACTTGTAGGAGATCAACCTGAGTCTGACGTGTGCTACGACCAAGGTTGACTGTGATAACCTCAAAGTCCTGAGATTCTAATTCAGCCAAGTTCCTTCCCTGTGGAGGTACAACAGTCTCGATGACAATCTCCATATCAGTGTTTCTCTCCACATGGACCATATTCTTGACCCTCTTGTCTGGCGCATCCTGGTAAATCTCATCAAAATTAGAATGATTGAGAACATAGGATGGCTGCCTCCTCTTCCTTCCAAGCTAAGCTTTGATCCAAGATTGGTCTCGGCTAATGCTACTAGAAAGGTTTGTACTAGCAACAGGAGGTTGTGATGAAAGTGAATGCGTAGAGGCCTCACTGTGAGGCGGAGAGTCTAAATCCAATTCAATGTGAATTGGGGTTGGCGACGGCTCTGAAACTGGTGTAGGAACTTGAGGCTGAACCTCAGGTACTAGCAGACTCTGAACTAGCTCTGTGACCGGCTGTCTGTCAGGCTCTGTGTGTAACAGTGGCAAGCGCCTTGCCCTTTGAATTGTTTGGCGCTTGTACTTTCTTAGGAAGATTACTCCTCTTCTTTTGTTTAGGTTTTGACGAGGAAGGAAGCGAAGGATTCACCACTACTGGCGGCTCTGCTCTGGGCACACTTACCCTCCTTGTCTTCTTGCTATCGAGGTAAAGTATACTGTTCTGAATAACTCTACTTGACCTCTCCTTGACAATTGCGTATTCCTTGGCGTCCCAATCAACTGCTGGCAATGGTTGTGTATCGACCTGCTCTCTGAAAAACTGAGGAAGAACTTATCCCTCATCATCTGATAACCTCACACATCCTCTGAAAAGAAAACAGAAATCTGTGGAAGAGAGAAGCGGCCGTAACTGCGTCTACGAACCTCGAAGTCATCTGCGCAATTTGCCCAGTAATCCTCCATAGAAGGCTCATGAAAATGTACCTCCAACGAGGCGAGTTGTATAATGACCTGAAAGGTCATAGGCACGTGCTTCAAAAAGATATTTAAGATGATATTTCTCAAGCTCTTGTCCTGCAATCTTGGCATCAATTGCCGACTTGCACCAATACATTCCAAACTGAAAAGGAAAGTTGAGAGATGGTCTGTGCCTGCGGCGTAGAAGACGATGAACATCATGCATATGTCTCAGGAACTCCTGAAAGACTGTCTTATCCGAAGGATAACGTGGAAGCATAGTTGGATTTCCTGTAAAGCCGTATACTCGAATGTAGGTGTATGTTGGGAACTGAATAAACCAATCTGCCCATCCATCCATCACTGCCCTAGCAACTGCCTAGATACGAACGTGCAACTCCCGGTCCAAATTTCTCACTGTATAAGTCAGGAAAGCCTTGTGAACACGCTTGAAATGACGTTCAACTCTGGTGAACTCAAGCTGATCATAATACTGATAGACTTTCTGAAGACTTTGAATGCGAATGACCTCATCTGACAGGCCTAAAGGCTAGGCGCCTCTGGACTGTAGAAATACACTGCAAACCTTATGTTGGTCCGCCCGTGAAATTACGTGCTTGGTAGAACCTCTACCACAATCACCTGGAACATCGGATTGACAAGCTGGATGATGCATTGCAGAGCTAGGCTAGAGTAGTACTGATGTCAGGAAGACTTCGTCTACAAATTTTGGCATCTTGAGGCTCATTTAAACCAACGCCCTTGGGCTGTACTTGCACTGGGTACGCAATGAAGAAGCTCAAAAACGTGAAAACTCCATTATAAGCTGATCTTCAGACGACTGCTGCCAGAATTTTGGGACTCGGATAACTACGTTTGATATCTCGTTGGATAAGCAGACTAGTTGTGAACAAATTGACTGTATTCACCATCAGAAATACCAGATTTTACCCCTTCTTTAAGATGGGCGGCCTCAAGCTAGAGGCGCGCTTTTGCCTGAAAAAGACAAATTTCTCATATCTGAAACTTTGGGGATTTCAACTTCTGACGCTGTTTGCCGGAGCTGTGGGCCTCGGAAAGCTTCGCTGGATAGCTCATCAGATAGCCAAACTGATTCTGAAGAGATTGACTGTATGCTTGAACACTTTCCACAGAATCTTGACCTTCAAAAAGCTGGGCGCCCCTGGGCTATAGTTGCACTTTCTAGCTTTTCCTCTGAGAAATCTTCATAAATTGACCATTAAAAACTCTGTTTCGATCACTGAAATGACCGTATGCAATGTGAAATGTCATCGTGAGATGCTCCTCCATCGTGAAAAGCTCCATTCTGAGTCTCTGCTTCAGGTTCTGTTCAATAAAACTGACTTTGACCGACAAAATATTGACAAAAACTCCATGCTTGATATTGCCCGAAACTGTATTTTACATCATTTTAGCAAAGTTTAGACTCTTTTATGCAAAATGCCTTAATAAAGCAAAAAATTTGGTTTGGGTACAACATATGTCAAGCACTTTAGTGATGATATTTTGTTTCTTGTTGTCTATGTTGATAACTTGATCATTTCTAGAAGTCCAGCACATTTGATTGCAACAATCAAATAGCATTTGTATCAGGCTTTTGACATGACAAATTTGGGGCTTCTCCATTATTGTTTGGGTATTGAGGTTTGGCAAATCACTGGTAGCATTTTTATCTCTCAGTCTAAATATGCCAGAAGCCTACTTGACAAATTTCGGATGCAGGATTGCAAACTTTCCTCCACACCTATGGAGAAGGGGCTGAAGTTATCAGCCAAATCTAATTCCTTGCAATAAATGAGACAGCATTCAAGCAACTAGTGGGCAATCTCATCTACCTCACTGCCACTAGACTTGATATCAGTTTTGTCGTGAGCTACATTTCTCACTTCATCACAGCTCCAAAAGTTGATCATTGGATTGCAGCGAAGCGAGTGCTAAGATATGTGAAAGGCACTTCAGAATATGGCATTTTGTATAGCAGGTGCTAGGATCCAAAGCTGATTAGTTATACATATTCAGATTGGGCAGGATCAATGGATGACCGAAAATCAAATTTTGGATATGTATTCAGTTTGGGTACAAGTGTTGTAACATGGACTAGCAAGAAGCAACAGGCAGTGGCTCTTTCCTCGATTGAAGCAGAATATAGAGGAACAATTAAGGCGGCATGTGAGGCAGTTTGGCTTCACAGGATGCTTTCTGACATGCACATGTCACAAGCAAGACTTTCTCCCTTGTACACTGATAATCAAGGGGTGCTCAAACTAGCCAAAAATTTAGTCTTCCATGAACGTACCAAGCATGTCAAGCTTCATTGTCACTACATCCGCAAGTTGGTAGAAGACGGATCAATTCAGCTGCAATATGTTCCAATAGTGGATCAGACTACCGCGGCATATTCTCACCAAGTCTCTGAGCCCGGATAAGTTTGTCAAATTAAGTGGGCAACTTGGTGTTGTTGATAGATTGACCATTAAGGGAGGGTGTTAGAATAATATTTCTTTATACTGTTAATGGTCAATAATGTAATTAGTTAGTTGACATCTTAAATGTCTTCTATAGTGAGTAGGTAGAGGTTGGTAGACATCTTAAATGTCTTCTATAGTGAGTGGGTAGAGGTTGGTAGACATCTTAAATGTCTACAGTTGTAGTTAGCTGAAGTAGCTAGACTCATTAATATCTACAGTGCTTTGTAATTTCTATATATTGTAATCTTTCCTTCTTAATACAAGCAAGTAAGCAATTACCAATTCATTTCAAAACACATTGAGTGGGAGTAGGTACAAGGTTATTTCTCCACTTGATTATACAAGTTTGAGTTATTCTCCAATGGTGGTTATATCAAAGATATCACTTTGGACTAATGTGTTTGGTAGCCACTATTGCACTCAGTTGAGTGCAAGATGAGCCCTGTTTTCCTTTATTGTATCGAATCTAAATCAGAGGCAAATTTGGACTCCATGTGCTGTGGAAAACAAACAAATGCATGATTTTAATGTGGTTTTTTATTCCGCTTGTGTCAATTGTATTTTAAAGATTAAATCTTGCTTATGAATAGTGCTTGATGCATTGGGGATTGGGAAATTCGGAAAGAAAAGAAAAAGGAGGAATTGCAATTTAGTATGCATTAGAAATAGTATTTAATTGTTGCAATTAGTTAAATAGTCATTTGAAAATTATTTCTTTGGCTTTGGAAAATTAATTAAATATTTGAATTGCCTAGGAAAAGATTAAATCTTAATATTTTATTTATTGTTGGAAAAGAATATAACTTAGGCAATTTAAATTAATTGCCATATGTATTTTGTGAAATGAGAAATTGAAATAATAGAAAAGTGAAATAAACGAGAAAAAAAACAAAAGTGAAAATAGAAAGAGGAAAAAGGATTTTCTTTTATGGTCTTCTTTTCATGTTTGAAAATTTCTTCCTTTCTCTCTCTCAAACCCACTCTTCTCAAAATTGGAAAATGAGTGGAACTGCTTGGTTTTGGATTTGGATTTGCTTGGATTCATAATTGAATTGCAAAGGCAGGATTGTTGGATCGCTTTCATTGCAATTGGATATGCTTCTAAAATTTGAAGAAGAATGGATGAAAATGGTGATTTTGTGATTGCATACTTGAGGTATTTTTCCTCATTTCTCCATGTTTTAAATTCCTATTTTGGATGGTTGTTATGCTTACGCTTAAGGAAGCATAGGGCCTCTTTTTAGATTCAATTCCATGTATTTTAATTGAATAGTTTTTATTGTTTTAAAATTATGAAAAAACTCTATTTTGTGCCCTCTTATGGAAAAAATTCCCAAAATTCGTGAAACGTGAATTTTATGTTACAAGTGTCATCATGTTGTGCATATTTGCAACTAAAGGGTATCTTTAAATTTTAAATATTTGAAATTTGGAAACTTGAGCATTCATCCATAGAGTTTTGGGATTTTTATGATTTTTCCATGTAAAATTAACTTTAGAAAATTTGAAATTGAGAATGATTTATAGTGAATTTTAATGTGGGGAAAGAAGTCTTTGTTGCAAGTATGAGCAGTTGGTGTTGTCATTGATGTCAACAAGCCTGTGTTGTCATTGGTGTCAACTATATGAGAGGAAGATTGTTGCAAGAGTATGTGTAGTTGTTGGTATTGCCTATGTTGTTGCATTGACAATGCTTTGATTAGTTGCATTATGTTGTCATTAGTAAGCTACTGGTGTCAACCTCTAGTGTTGCTTTGATAAGCTTTTGTCTATGGTTGAGGAAGTGATGAAGATGATGAGGATGTGTTTTAGGTGTCTAGTTTCCAAGTGCTTGCCATGTCCCCGAAATTGCAACACTAAAAACTCAAGCAAATAAATAAATATAATAAATAACCATATAAATAGTAAAAATATAAATACAAATTTAAATACTATTATAACCATTATAATATAATAAATATTAAATAAAGTACATAAAACTAATAAAACAATAAATAAGACTATATTAATATAAAACATGTAAATATAAAATAATATACTTATAAAAAAAATAATAAATATATAATTAAAGACCATCTAAAATAACATTATAAATCCAATTACCATAGATAAGATTATGCTGTTATTAATATCTGATGAAGATTGCATCTCAAGAAACGAATAAATACCAAGCAGCGGTTTCATGGATTTATAAGGCAGAAATATAAAGTGCAGCGATTTGTATGATTAATATAAGCAAACATTAACCTCCATCGTCCTAGTAAAGCAGTGCTTAGGAAAGGACAAAAAGTTTGTCTTTTTATGAAATGGGTTGTCTATTGGGGAACGACATCTCTCCTAAAGAAAGTCACATCCTTTCAATAAAAATATCAAGATATAATAAGAACAGATCGGAGGATAAGGGGACCAGGAGATTTGAGAAGGAAAGAATATGATTCCGGAATCAGGATTGAGGGAATTAGTATATTGTTCAAACAGAGATCTGTACAGGCAGCAGATGGAAAGTAAGGATAAAATATATTGTCAAGAATATATGAGAGCTGTAAGTTTAATATTATTATAAATATAGATATATATATCACGTGGAATATATATGCATGCCCAAGTATTTATTATAAATTGAAATCAATTAGCAATAATGATATATATATATGATTGTGCAATAACGATGCTCGCAGCAATTATTAGGCCTTATAAGTAATTATGATATTTTAAATAAGCAAGGATATTAGATTTTTATTTACTTGATCTACACTAACGATATCTTCTAAGTATGAAGAACAGGTCGATTGGGAAGGAAGGTAAGAGAGTTGCATAGCATTTCTAGTATTAATATGCATAATAGATGTTGCTAATCTGATTACTGGTGCAATGTTTTCTTTGGTAAAATCATGATTATAATTGTTCTATGAAGTGACTATGGTTTCTTTAATAGCATCATAATTATAATTGATCTATGAAATGATTTGATAGGAATCCATAGTGAATACAAATGTATTTGATTCCTTAAAAGATTGTCTTCTAAATGTTTGCAAACCTGCTAGGGAGGAAGGGCTTGAGGAAAGTGGTGCCTAAAAACCCCAGTTAAGATTCCACCCCCGGAACCCAAGGCAAGGATGGGCCATGGAGGGGTGGAAGTTCCACTTAAGGCTTTGCCCAATCTGAAGGCATGGGTGGGCCATGGAGGGGTGGGGGTCCCACTTAAGAATCCACCAAGGCCATGCAGGGGTGGTAGGCCTAGACCACTTATACGCTCCCCTAACTTTCCCCGGTAGGTTAAGTGCCTTTCGAGGTGATGACATGGGTGGAGAAAGCAGGTACTAAGTCGTTGAGAAGAGAGGATTGTGGTATACAACCTCTTGGGCTTGGCAAAGGACTTCAAAGCGGATCCACCCATGCCACTCCTCATATGTCTTCATAATTGCATTTATGATTATGTTTATATTTGATATCTGGATATTAATGCTAACAAACATGTGTATATGTGTGGAAATATCGTTATATGATGAATGCAGATTTCAATCCAAGATCACCTCATTAGAGAGAACACTCATTTGAAAGGAAGAAACCCTAAACCCAATTACCAAGCGAATTCTAGGGCAAGGTGAGACAAGGGGCATTACAGGGGCCTTTGAGAAAATTTGATAAAAAAAAGAAACAATGAGTTGTAGTGTGTTTTGGGTTGAAGATTAGTGTTTTGGTGTCGCTCCACATTTCTTCTAGGTTCAAGATCTGCCTATGCGTTTTAGATATGTTGATCAGAGGTGTTTAAAGGGATTGTATTCAGAATTTGGTGTGTTGGATCGTTGTGCAAAAGAAGTTGTGTTCACCAATGTGTGAACAGTGTAATGCAAAGGTGTTTGGGAGAAATGTTTTTGCTCTATGTTTCTCTGCAATTTGGATTCAACTCTTGCAGACTTGAAGGCGTG
This sequence comes from Sequoia sempervirens, assembly GCA_007258455.2. NCBI lineage: Eukaryota > Viridiplantae > Streptophyta > Pinopsida > Cupressales > Cupressaceae > Sequoia > Sequoia sempervirens. The sequence continues at coordinate 56,701 of VDFB02150120.1, read as the reverse complement.
TTGATAGGGTCGGTATCTTTCTTCAGTTGAAGTTGTTCGAGGTTTGGTGCTTCGGAAGTCAGTTTCTTAAGTTGCAGTGTATGGCAGAATTGTTTGAGTGTACTGCGTGTGTACATTCTTCAGGTGAAAGATGTTGCAAAGGAGTTTGTTGGATTTCAAGGTGTTTGTGGAATATTCTAGATCACGTTCAAGTGTTATGTGGTGTCTGTGACTTGTCTTTGGATTTGAGGAAGCATGTACTTAAAAGTTTAATGGTGTTTATACGGGTAATGGTCGACCGTGGTGTTTACACTAATTGTGGTGCATGTTTATTGTTTGTAGAAGCGTGTTGTAGCATGGTCTAATAGATTTGGGTCCCAAATAAGGAGTGTTGTGGTCCGCCTTCACTTCTATCCACCACGAAAGTGTTTTGGTGCCGGCCTAATTTGAATTTGCACGGTTGATGTGCATAGCCGACCTTGGAGAATGGTTTCAAGGTTGAAGATGATATAAATATAAGTTGAGTTGTTGAAGGATGCAAAGATAAACAAGCATGATGCGAATGATGCAAATTGCAAAGTATTAGAGTGTGAATTTGAGAAGTGCAGTGCAAGCTTTCATGTGTTACATTGTTGGATGTAGTGAGCAAGTGTCTACAATTCTTCGGTCAAGCTGTGAAGGTTTTGGTGATGTTGTGGTGGATTTCTCTGTGTAACATTCTTCTCTATCTTCTTTTCTATTCTAGCAGTGAGCCTTCATTTCCTTGGGCAGTGAGTGTCATGTCCCCAAAATTGTAGCACATTGAAATATAAATAAATGAGAAAAATAAATAAAAATATATATATATGGGCAATTTTATCATTATTAATAAATAAAAGCAACTCAAAAATTATTACAGTTACAAATAATATTATAATTATAATATAATTATCATAATAGAGAAATTAATATTCACAAGAACATAATTGTAATACAATTAATATACAAAAAAGAACGAGTTACTGTTAATTATAACTATCATAATAATAGAACTAAATATAAACTGAGTCTGAAAATAATATTCCAAGAAACTAATATTTAAATATGACTCTGCCTTTGTTAATAAATAAATAAATCTAAAGGCATCGGGGTTCTTAGTGAGAAGGCATTAACCCTACAAAAAGGCAACGGTCAAACTTATTTCAACAGCCACAATTAAGTAAAGGGTTACGTCCCTTGAGGAGGTGCAAATAATGCCAAAAGCCATGTCTCTTGACAAATCAGGCCATATAAAGGTAGATAATTCCAAACAAGACAGAAAAAAAGGGGAGGATAAATTCAGAAAAACACAGAAAAATCATTTATAAAATATATATATATATATTCTAAAAAAATCAGATCATGCTGGCTGGGAAGATAGAGGGTGATTTCTGCAGATTGAACCAAAGCAAGGCTGCAAGTATTTTCTGTTTTCAAATAATTAGTTAGGAATATATTGTGGATGTAGATAATGATCTTAGCAAATTTTTTATGTTGAAGATAATGAACAGTTTAAAGCATTATGAAATGAGATGAGGATTAAAATAATAGCTTATGCTTATGTATTTAGAAAGGGAAATCTGTTAATACATTATGAATTTAGATGTGGATGATTAGCAAATAAATAGGGAATTTAAATAACAGTTGGTGGTTGATAAATGTATCTAAACATGATTGATAAATATGCTTAAATATATTAAGATTGGTAAATATATTTAAATATATGATTGATAATATATTATAGGTGACTAATAAATACAATTTATAGATAATAATATTTGTCTAATTGATCTAATATATTAACATCATTTTGGGGTATGCATGTTACTATTATAGTATTGCTAATATGTTATTTTGTATTGGACAACTAATGATGTTATGGTGATATATTCTATCATAATTATTGTGTTTGAAACCATATAAAACAACCATGGAAGAAGATAAAAGAAAAGACTATTTACATCTCCGCACCCCCGGAAATATTGAAGACAATTACGATCTATTGTATTATTGAAACATAGAATATGGAAGGAAGGTATCGCGACTAGATAAAAGGAAAAGAAGTTTTGCCAATCTGGTGACTATGAGGATCAAGGAAAGCTCCAGTAGATCACACCCAGATAAGTATAAGTACTTGCATAAATTCGATTCTCCCTACATTGATAAAAATGAAATGATGTATGTATTATTGATCTCTATATGGACTGACTTAATATGTAAGATTAAAATATGGAGCGTTTTGGATAAAATGATTATAGTGATAAGGAAGTTGAGGGCCTACTGAAGGGGAAACAGCGTGTGAGGTCACCCTCCAAGTACACCACCCATCTGAATGGCAAGGGCCACATGGGCCAAGAGGGGCAAACAGCTCTTGGGCTTAGAGGAAATGACTATCCAAGACACCCTGTTGTAGTTGCACCCTCAACCTCTCAATATGATTGAGCAACGATGGTTCTGGTATAGGGGAATGGAGGTAGAATACTAGGTACACCACCCCATTTGGATGGCAAGGGCCACTTGGGGCCAAGGGGGGGTAAACTGCCCTTGTGCCTAGGGATTCTTGGGCACCCTATCAAACCATCATACGCAAGTTAGAATGAATTAGGAAAATCTAAAGAAGATTCAATATACCTGTAAAATGATGTTGTCTTTATTTATAAATGTTTACTAACATATTTGCAAATCTTAAACAAGTAATTGTATCACTAATCTTACTTTCCTTGTTTCCTTTACATATTCAAATGAGAGCATCATATAATATTATCTTCTAAATATTTTCTAATTCTGTTATAGATATTCCCTAAACCAAATTGATAAATTAGGGCAAATTTAGTGTTATTCTAAAAAGGGGACATTACAGTGAGCGCTTCGACAATGAGCCCTTCAACAACGAGCCCTTTGTATTCGGTGTTGATATTACTTTATATTGTGAGCTAATCCTCACCGTGGTTTTTCCCATCTTGGGTTTTCCACGTAAATCTGGTGTTCTCTTATGCATGGTGTGGATTTGATTCAGTTTATGTTATTTGCTTTTCATGCTAAATCATTATAATAAATTAAGGGTTAATTGAATGAATGTGGATCTGAATGTTTGTGAGGGTTTTGAAGCTTTAAGGTACAACTGATTCACCCCTCCCCCCGCCCCCCACCCCCTCTCAGCTGTCTTGTGCATTCAACAGTCTTCTTAATGATTTTTATTTAAAAATTGTTGTGACCATGTTTGCTATTATTCCCCCAAATGTGTGGCATTGAAATCTGCACCATGCCCAAATAGTGCTTTAGCGTGATGAACCTAAGATTTGAGTAGTAGAAAAGAAGTGGCTCCTGATGTCAGCTTGAGCAAAAAAGGGCCCGAGGATACGATGGGTGAAGAGTTTGTTAATCAAGTGATAACTAAAGACATTGGATAATTAAAAATAACCGAGATATTGATTCCTATGGCATAGCTAGAATGCTTGTATAAGCTTAGTATAAGCATAGAAGGAAAACCTGCTTAGGGAGTGTTGGTCTTTGCTAGTTGCCTTCCTCACATGGGCGAGTTGATGCATACCTGACTCCACTTAGCCATCCCTTCAAGCTATAGAAATGACACTTCTTCCCTAGATTCTATGGTTTCTTGTCCTTGATGCCATTGGACTTGGTGTCCAACGAGAGACTTGTCTTTGACCATGTTGTGATAGGAAGAGACCTTGATTATACATGTTCATGTCCGTAACATCTGATCCTTGTTGGCATGTCTACACCTCGTGATATGGATTATCCTTTGTGCTTATTGTTGGTGATGCTATCCCCATAAGCATGTGTATTTATGATAGGATGATCATTTTGTTGGCTTGTTATGCATTAGATGTTCATCATGGTTGTTGGCATGTATGCCTTGATGTTTAATCTGCTTTGATGCCACATGTATATTATGAATGTTCATATTGCTTGGTGTTTTTGAGCCTTGATCTATATTTAGTGTGAGTGATTTGCTTGTGCCCAAGTGACTATCTCCTAGCACAACAGAGTGGATCTAAGGGTACCACATGGTTGGTTGACATGGAAACCATCGTTGGGGATCAAAGTTCTCAAAGGCTTCATCTTGGAGGAGCTTTGGATAGTGTGCAAGTGGAGGTCCTCTCCTTGATTTAGTTTTCTCATTTTTGTAAAATGATGTAATATGTATAATTCAAGACTTTAAGTCTTCTTTTGTAATGATAATATTTAATTATGAAATATCCTATGTGATGGAATGTAAATCTCCCACATAAGCAGTGGAGGATCTATCTTTATATGCATGTTTTTTCAACGTTGATGTTGAATGTTTGTCATTTCATATGTAATTTATCTTTCTACAAATGCTGATTAAATGTGCATAGAGCACATTTGGGTTTGGGCTTAAAATGAATGTTTTGTTATAAGGCATTCAATTTGTTGCCTTGAGCTTGTCTCAACATTGGTGTCATGCAAGCTTGGCTATCTATATTTGGTTGCTCATGTTTTGCTTGTAGTTCTTTCTTGTGTAAGGATTAGTTTAGCATTGTGCTATGTTTTTGGGATCTAAGTCCTTTGGGAGGCTCTTGTGTAGTCAAAATGGTACCCACAATCCCCTAAACGTTTGCCTTGAGCCATTTCGTAACAGTTCATAAATCAACTTATGCCTCATTGAGTGTAAAAGTTAAGCCTACTGGTTTTTCTAAGCCTTAGTTTTTTTGTGCCTCTGTGTTGGGGTATTAAACTTGGGGGAAGTCCCAAGTTGTCGAGGTATTACACTTCTCTCCCAATTGTCAGGGTATCAGACTCGAGCGGTTGGGTATCAAACTTCGAAGAAGTCCACTACCAGGGTACTAGGCTTCCATGAAGTCTAAACCCAATGGGATATTAAAGTATTATTGTAATATTTAATGGTCATCTTAGCTTTTAGTTAGTTGGTAGTTTCCTTTTAGTTAACTTAGCTAACTTCAGTTAGATTTTAGTAACTTTCTGTTATTTTCTTTAGTTTGCTTTAGTTAACGATTGTTTCTTTCTAGAAACATCGTCTTGTAATTCTTTATATCAAGAGTTTTCCTCTCCTTTGTAAATAACGAATATTGAATATCAATTATCATTTCATGGTATCAGAGCATAGGCTCATTTTTGGTGAATTTTTTGAGCAATAAAAATTCGTAGCTGATTACATAAAGATTTTTTGGAAATTTTCAAATGTTTTTTTTTTGTTTTTCCGAATTTTATAGAAATAAAAATTGAGGGTTTATAAAGAAAAAAAATCCAAAGTTTTTTTGAAGCAGATTTAAGGGTTTTTCACAAGAAGAAAATCTCCAATCCTCTTGGTAGCAGATTTTTGAAATTTCTTCTTGGCGATTTTCAGAATTTTTGCCGATTTTTGCAGATTTTTTGGAGATTTTTTGCAGATTTCCTAAGACAGATTTTTGCAGGTTTTTTGTGGGTGACCTAGGGTTTTGCTGTTCAAAGATTTCTAGCCTGATTTTCCAGATTTTCTGACAAATTTTTGAGGTGTTCTTAAGAGTTTTTTGAAGATTTTTTTCCGAAAAAGTCTTGCTTTTTCAGAGTTTTTTGAAGGTTTTTTTTTTGAAAAAATCTTGCTTTTACTGAGTGTTTCAAGGTTTTTTCTGAAAAAATCTAGCTTTTCTAAGCCTCATTTTAGACATTTTTTTAAAAAAATCATGGGAGTTGTGCCAACTGATTGTCCAGGGTTTAGTGCTAGTTGCTCATAGACTTTACCTCGTTTTTCGTGCTCCTGGAAAACAACAAGGATGGCATCTATGTAGTTTGACCAAGTGTCTACCTATTATGCATTAATGGCCAAATGACCAGCAAATCGTGTCAAATCATCTGCATGGTACATTGATTCTAAAGCCTCTCCGCATTTTACAAACAAGAGAGATTGGTTCACGGAGTATATGGCTTGCTTCGACTCCATCATCTTTGGTGGTGCTGAAGAGTATGCAATTTCCGGCAAGGGCAACGTCCAGATCACATATGGTGGGAGAAATTTAATATTTCTCAATGTATACTATATACCAAGCATGGAGCTTATTCTGCTCTCGGTGAGTTAGATTATGCGACACAGTCTGAAGTTGGACATGATTTTCAGTTCACAAAAGTGTTGAATTGTTGATAAGGAGTCCAAGAAAACTGTGGCAGTTGGGCTCGAGGATCATGGTTTGTATCAAATGCTTGATACTGGAGATCCTCTAGAACATGTGTTGGTTGCGAGTTCATCTATCAGCACTCTTTGGCATCAACGATATGGGCATCTCAACATTGCCTACCTCTCTTAGTTGGCTCGAGAGAATTTGGTAGAAGGCTTACATGAGATTCAACAGCAGACACATGGTATTTGCGGAGCTTGCCAAGCAAGGAAGTAGCAACGTACTCCATTTTCAGATAGAAAGTCTTGGAGAGCATCCAAGGTTCTACAACCGGTTCATGCAGATGTTTGTGGACCAATGAATACTGCATCAGTCACTAGTGCCAAGTATTTCCTCTTGTTTGTTGATGATTTTAGTAGGAAAATGTGGGTGTATTTTCTCAAGGAAAAGTCACAAGTGTTTAATGAATTTAAGAAGTTTAAGGCATTAGTTGAAAAGGAATTTGGACATCAAATCATAACTCTTACGTCAGATAAAAGAGGTGAGTTTTATTCCAACTAATTCACCGACTTCTGTGCTAAACAAGATATTAAGCATTAGCTTACCACACCCTATACCCATTAGCAAAATGGTGTTGTCGAGTGGAGAAATCGTACCATCACAGAAATGGCCCGCTGTATGTTGGAGAACAAGAATGTTCCCAAGAAGTAGTGGGCTGAGGCAGTGTATACTGCTGTATACCTTCTTAACCAATCTCCCACACAGGCAGTCAAGAAGATGACCCCAAAGGAAGCATGGTTTGGGAGGAAACCAAGAATCACTCATCTCAGAGTGTTTGGTTCAACTGTGTATGTTTGGATTCCAAATGGCAGGAGGACCAAACTGGAATCCAAGAGGTAGAAGTTGATGCTAATAGGATACAGTGACAATCATAAGGCCTATCGGTTGATTGATGTGGCCACTGATCGTCTAACATTAAGTAGGGATGTTGTGTTTGATGAGGAAGGCGGGCCCTTTTTGCTCTCTTCTCCCATCAAGAATCCTAACAATCAACCTTTGAAGACCAAGGATTTGGGAGCCAAGCTTTCAATAGCTCCACCTATAGGGAGGGATTCTGATGATTCTGACATGGTGGAATCTTCTAGGCAAGATCCTCTACCAGCAGGGAGGGACTCTAATGATTCTGACATTATAGAATCTCCTAGGCAAGTTTTTGTACCAGCAGATTTTTCTCCTAATCAGCATCCAGATGGTATTATTCTAGGCAGCCCAAGTCATGATGATGCTCATCCTGATTTGGAAGAAGATGCATCTCCTGGTCGCCCTAAGTGGTGGGCAAAGCTCATTGGTGATGTTCATGATGATGAGCTTGCTGAGGGAAGATTGTCTAAAGGCAAGAACAAAAAGAACACAGTAAACTTTGCTCTTATGGCCAACATTCAAAGTGTTTATGATCTCCAGCATTATTCAGAGGCCAATGGTAAACCTAAATGGGAAAAGGCTATGGATTTTGACCATCATAGTCTTTTGAAGAACAACACGTGGGTTTTGTTAGATCTTCCACTAGGTAAGAAACCCAATGGCTACAAATAGGGCTACAATGTGAAATACAAGGCTGATGGAACACTGGATAAATACAAGACTCGATTGGTGGCTAAGGAGTTCTCGGAGAGAGAAGGCATTGACTATGAGGAATCCTTTGCTCATACGACAAAGATGAGCACCATTTGACTTGTCCTAGCCATGGCAGCACAATTTGGTTGGAAGGTCCACCAGATGGACGTGAAGAGTGTCTTCCTCAATGGAGATTTGGAGTAAGAGGTAGACATGACCCAACCTCCTGCTTTTAAGGTTGTAGGAAAAGAGAATAAGGTATGCAAATTGCCGAAGGCTCTTTATGGCCTAAAGCAACCACCAAGGGCATGGTACCTGAAGTTTGACAAGTATTTGTTTGCACAAGGGTTTCAGAGGAGTCCCTAAGATGCAAATTTGTACATCGAGAATACTGGCAATGATATCATCCTTCTTATCATCTATGTGGATGATATCATCATTACTGGTAGTAGGTTACATTTGATTGAAAAAATAAAGTTGAATTTGTGTCAGGCATTTGAGATGATGGACTTGGGTCTCCTACACTACTGTCTGGGTGTAGAAATTTGGTAGATAGGTGGTTGTATCTTCATTTCTTAGTCCAAGTATGCTAGGAGTTTGCTGGAGAAATTCAGGATGGGAGATTGCAAAATCTCATCCACTCCTATGGAGAAGGGGCTGAAACTTTCAGCTAAATCAGACTCACTAGTGGTGAATGAGTCTGCATTCAGGCAACTAGTGGGCAGTCTCATCTATCTTACTGCCACTAGGCCTGATCTCAGTTTTGTTGTGAGCTACATTTCTCATTTCATGACTGCCCCTAAAGCAAAACACTGAGTTGCAATGAAGCAAGTGTTGAGATATGTGAAAGGGACACCTGACTTTTGTTAGTTTTATGATCAGATTTAATGCACAGAAAATTAAATTAAAATCAGACACAATAACAGAGCAGATACCCTGGGAAAACCCTCCTCTTGAGGGAGAAAAACCCAACAACAAATATAACTCTTATATATATGAGCAATGGCAACAAGTATCTCTACAATGAGGCCACACACAAGGCCAATAAACAACACCAGCAATGGCTGTAGCACACACTAATAGTCTGCCCTTCAATCTGCACTTGACTAGACTCACAATCTGCTCCTATATGAATTCGCACTACTCTTCTTGAAGAACTCACACTTAATGGAGAAGGAGATTGAACTTTGCTTGATTCACAAATGAGAGAAAGTGACCTATATATACATGTTGCTTAGAGGGGTCACACCTTTTCAAGGACAAGGTCGGCCACCATAAAAATAATTACAAATAATAAATAATAATTACAAAGGAGGTCGGCCATCTTAGAGATATGCTGCCATTAAATAATCACAAATAATTAAGGAAGTATGAAGCCCGAAGCTGCAATAACATCAACTTTGGCATTCTATACAGTAGATGCAAAGATCCTAGGTTGGTTGGTTTTACAGATTCAGATTGGGCAGGTTCAGTTGATGACAAGAAGTCCACTTTTGGGTACGTTTTCAGTATTGGTACGGGTGCAGTCACATGGACAAGCAAGAAGCAGCAAGCAATCGCTCTTTCCTCGATAAAAGCAGAGTATCGAGGAACAACTAAGGCCGCACGTGAGGCAGTATGGCTTCAAAGGATGCTTTCCGACATGCAAATGTCTCAAGCAAGGCCTTCACCCTTGTTCCGTGACAATCAAGGGGTGCAAAAGCTTGCCAAGAATCCAACCTTCCACGAGCGAACCAAGCATGTTGAGCTTCATTGTCATTTCATCTGCCAGCTTGTTGAAGATGGATCTGTGATGTTGCAGTATGTTCCAACTGAGGATCAAACTATAGACATTCTCACCAAGTCTCTCAATCCAAATAAATTTGTAAAATTTCGGGATAAGCTTTGTGTAGTTAGTAGGATGACCATTAAGGGAGGGTATTAAAGTATTATTGTAATATTTAATGGTCATCTTAGCTTTTAGTTATTCAGTAATTTACTTTTAGTTAACTTAGTTTGCTTCAATTAGCTTTTAGTAACTTTCTGTTGTTTGCTTTAGTTTGCTTTAGTTAACGATTGTTTCTTTTTAGAAACATCGTCTTGTAATTCTTTATATAAAGAGTTTTCCTCTCCGTTGTAAATAACGAATATAAAATATCAATTATCATTTCATGGGAGATATTGAACTAGGAGAAGTTAGATACAAGGATACCAAGCTTCCATGAAGTCCAATACTCGGTGTTTGGTATCAGACTTTGATGGAGTCCTATACTAGGGTATCAGGCTTCCATGAAGTTTGACACCCAGTGGGGGGTATCGGACTTTAGAGAAATCAAATACTGGGATATTGAGCTTCCATGAAGTTTGATACTCAGTGTTTAGTATCAAACTTTGATGGAGTTCGATACCTGGATACTAGGCTTCATGAAGTCTGATACCCGGTATATGGTATCGGATTTTGATGGAGTCCAATACTAGGGTAGCGGGCTTCCATAAATTTTGATACTTGATGTTTGATATCGGGCTTCGATAAAGTTTGATACTCAATGTTTAATATCAAGCTTCAATGAAGCCAATACCAAGGTATCACCCCCAAGAGAAGCCCACTAAGGCATCGAACTTGTGGGCATCTCAATTCCTTTTAGGGGTCAAGGCCCTTGGATGAACTTCGATAAAAAGGCTAAGCCTTTAGTCAATGGTTTTTATATGTGTCATGTCCCAATGGCTTTTGGAGGGTTGTTAGCTAGAGAGTAATGGAGGATGTCCCAATGGTTTTGGGAATCCTGACTCACCCCCATGCCTCATTTTCAATGACAACCATGGTGATCTACCCCATGGTGTCTTAAGTCTTCCACTTGTGTCACCATGCTTTATGCATTGGTGTACATGTCAAGTGTGTCATCACATGTTATGTATGATTCCTTGTGCACGCTTTAGTTTTGAGTGGTTTGCTTAATGCCACTTTTGTTTTGTGAAAATTTTGTTGGTCCGTGTTTTGTCTGTTAATGTCCTAGGTGTGTGGCTTGGGGCCTTATAGACTAGGATGAAATAGTTAATGCAAAAGTTAATCTTTATGGAGCAAATGGACTTTGTAAAAGGTAAACCAATCCTAGGTTGTATCATTGTATCCAAGGAAATTTTGCATTCTATGAGAGCATAGAATCATCCTTCTATGGAAAATATTGCCAAAGCATATAATAGAGTGAAATGGTCCTTCCTAGAGAAAATTTTATATGCTTTTGGCTTTTGAGAAAAATGGATAAAAATGGTCTTTGATTATGTTACTAGAGATTAGTTCTCAATATTTGCATACAATTTCTTTTATCACTCTAGAGACTTGAGAAAAGGACATACTCTAGCATCTTTCTTGTTTATCTTGATGGCTAAAGCCTTGGGTAGACATATTAGTAATGTGAGTGTGGGAATCTTCAAGCTTTTTCTAGTGTTAATAGTCTTAATCCAATTACACATTTGCAGTTTGTGGATGATACATCCCTCTTTGCGGAAGCATCGGCTAAAGAGGCTAAGGCTTTCTCTAGTATTCTTAAAGATTATGCTAAAGCTTCTATGTAGTATATTAATTCATCAAATTCAAACAATAAATAAAAAATATTACCAATGTAAGGGTCAAGAAGAAAGTGTGCAATATTTTAGTGATCACTGCAGCTATACTACAAAGTACATATTTGGGGATCCCACTCATCACAAGGAAAGTTGGTTTGTTCCTTTAGCAAGAAACTCTAGACAAAATCTAAGCAAAATTATCCTCTTAAAATGGGATCTGGTTGAGCCTGGCAGGGCAGTTATTGATATCAAGGCCATAATGCAAGCTATTCCTATCTATATGGTTTTTGTGATAGCTATGCCTAAGTTGATTAATCATTCAATTGTACTGGTAAGCAAAAACATCCTTTAGTAAAGCATGAGGGCGGAGAGGAAATTTTCCCTCTTGAAATGAAGTGTGTAATTCAAAAGCTCAAGGAAGAGTTGGAGTTAAGGATATGGTGGATCAAAATATAACCGCGGGTGCCAAGATCTCCTAGACCTATCCAAGTAAACCAATGTCGTTTTCAAGCAAACTGTTGCGTACAAAATGTATGTGTTATGAACTGTTGTAAGTCGCCTTCTCTAAGAAAGTTTTAAAAAGTGATTCTGCAATATGGAATTTATGGCAGGGTCCAGAGATTTTATTGCATCACATTTGAATTGCAATGTGGGGAATGAAAAAAAGGTAGATTTCTGGAAGGACTCTTGGCCTAAAACTGCTCCTCCAATTAGCTGCTTAGGTTTGGCTAAGGCCCAAAGGGTGCTAGAGAGGGAGGTTGGCTCTAAAGTGTAGGATTATTGGCAAGATACTTATGAAAAAGGGATTCTTTATGTTCATAGAAGGATTTTAGTAGTTTCCCAATGCTGGAGGATGTTAAAAAGAAGATAAAGGAGATTTTTTCGAGTAAATGTCCTCCAATTCTAGATAGGAGGATAAGCTATGTTGGCAGGGTAATAAAGAGGTAGAGATAATGTTAGATCTGAGTATACTGTGCAATGAAGATGCCAATCTGCTATTGGTAAGGATTGGCCTACTAATATTATCTCATATGCAAAGGCCCTGCCTAAATGATGTATTTTTGCTTGGCTTGCAGTGAGTAATCAAATATTAACGTTTGATATTCTAATGAAAAGGACTATATTTAGGCCTTCTAGATGCCCCCATTGTTGTATGGAGGAGTCTTTGGATCATATGCCATTGCATTGTGAATATGCTTGGTCTACTTGGATTACAGTTCTTCAAAAGCTGAAAATGCTATGGGCCTTTCAAGGTACGCTAAGGCTTCATCTCAATAGCTGGCCTCAAGGAACTGCTAATCTACAGGTTTTGTGGCAAAAAGCTTGTGTCTGTGTTCTATGGGGATTGTGGTTGGAAAGGAACAGACATATTTTTAAAAGAGGGAGCTTCAGAAATCAGATGTTGGAATCTAATAGAACCAGTCATAAAGGAGTATGTTGTAGAACCAATTCAAAAAGTAGTGGGAAGCCTTAAAGGTTTTGAAATTACAGTGTTAAAACAATGGTCTATCTCTATTCCTGTTAAGGGCAAACAGAGAAAAGTGAGTGTAGGGAGGAGTTGAGATGGCAAGCTCCAAGTGTAGAGGTAAAGCTGAGTTTTGACGAGGCTTCCAAAGGAAATCCAAGGTTGGGGTTGCTTATGTGCTACATGATAGTGTTGGAGGCTTTGTATTGGGTAGATCAATTTACTTGGGGAAGCAAACAAATAACAATGCAAAATGGGCAGCTTTGTTAGCTGATCTTAAATCTCCTTCTACAGTGGGGTTTTGGGAGGTAGAATTTGAGGGGTACTCTTAGATAGTCACAAATGTAATGTTAAATGATCATTGTCTGAACTGGAAGCTGAATGCAATATTAGGGGAAGCTAAATGGTGGAGATCAAAATTCTTCCCATTTAGAATTTTGCATTGCTATAAAGCTCAAAACTCTGTGGCAGATTATATGGCTAACCAAGAGGGTGCTTCAAGATTTCAATTTCATTGAAAGCAAAGACATAAATGATTGGGTTAGTCTTGCTACCCTAGTCGAGAAGGTTCAGCCACCCTAGATTTAAAGGCTTTTAGAAAGTCATTATGACTAGTTAAGGCAATATAAATTAGTGAGTCGGATTTAATGTTTAGCAGCTCATGGTACACATTGGCTCATTATGACCGTTAATAGTGTTTGAAGGTGCCTTTCTAGTATTTGTTGGTTTGAGTGGCAGAATTTTGGGTGAAGCAAATGATACATTGTGTAGTGTAGCTAAGAGGCATAGGTTTGTTAGTGTAATTAATTAATTATTACACTGACATAAGTTAACTTAGGTCATTTATCATTTAGTCCTAGGTTATATTTTAGTAAATCATTTAATAAATAGGAAAATATTCCCTTCCTTCTTTGGTGGGATAAGATTCCTTCTAGAAGATGAGTTGTCCTTCTAGAACTTATCTTAACATTTAATAATCATCTAGATAGGATTCACATGTTGTCACATGTTGTTAGATCATGACACATGGCAACATCTCTTGCATCTTAAGTTTTCCTTCTTGCCTATATATTCAAGGCATTTTGTACATTTGTAATCATGTCATAATCAATTTGGCATCCTTGCATCTTAATGATAGCATGATATTTCTGTCATTTCTCTCTTGTGGAAGTTTTGTCTTGCAGGTGATCCTAGGGTGTTTGAGGAGTTCACCTAAACTCCTACATAGGTATCTTGTTAAAACATAGCCTTGGTATTTCCCATAAGATGACAAGTTGTCCTAAGACCTACTCAAGCAAGGACCTGTTTCAGACCACTATTTAAAGAGAATTTTCAATTGTGACGATGCAGACCATTTGCAGCTATGAAAGCAATTTTAGGGGAGGAGGGCTTGGCTAATACTGGTTGATTTTGATCATGTGCTATGATTCTTGTAAAGTTCAAGGAGAAGTTGTCTAGGCAGTAGTGAATGAAGGAATTAGAACTTGTCTATTAGAGCTCCTGGTTAAGGTTAAAAAGGAGGTTGATGCAAAGGGTGGAAATATGTTTGCAAGTGAGTCAAGGTATTTGTCTCTGTAGGAGAAAGTGCACAAGCTCAGGGTGTATAGTAAAATTCTAGAGGAGTTATATTAGGACCTTAGAATGGCAACGTGTCATATAGTGTTAACCATTCACAATTGCACTTTGAAATTGTCAAGTGGATTCACAATGCCTCTACTACAAATTGGTCTGCTTACAAAGGTTGTGCAGAGGACAGAGATTATCAGGGGCATTAATGTGCATGGGGCAATCCCAGTTGCTGGTGCATTTGCATCAATATTGGAGGTGGTTCCCATTTCCGAGAATGGGGTATATACAGATCTGTATCTAAGGCTTAAGTGATGGAAAACGGCTCCTTTGGGTACCTGTAGTGTCAAAGATCCTTATTAGCTGTACTGTCTGATGTTTTGTTATGTAGTTATGGGTCTTGAGGTATGCATGCATACTTTGTTCATTGTTACTTTTGGGTTCAGTTTGGTTTTGGTTTGATTTTATCCTAAGTTGCCGAATCGGGTACGGATACGCGGATGCGGGTACGGGTACGGTACGCCGATATGGCAATTTTTTTTTTTTTGGTGTGGGTACGTTTGGGTACGCCCGTACATAAAACATATAAAAATCATAGATATATACATAAAACATTAAATCTATTAATTAAAAATAAATATATTAATATTAAACAATGATATATAAACTATACAAGTTTTAATTTAGAATTTTTATTAATTTATAATTTTATTATATAATTATTAATATATAATTTAATAAATAATAATATATACTAGCTCATATAATTATTAGTTTATTTTAAAAAAATAATTATTAATATAAAATCCAATAAATAATATACTAATTACTAATATAATATTTAATATATAATTATATAATCTAACTATATAATTAATATATGATTTAATATCCGCTTCTATACCTATTGAGCGATTCAAATTAAAAGACTTAGCGTTGCAGATACGGGAGAAAATAATAATGATTCTATGTATTGGTCCTACGGTGCCTCTTCTTCGTAACAGCGATGGGAAGAAGCATACCCACGGTTTCCCTGCAAAGAATCTAATGACGGGTTTGCCTGCAAAGAATCTAATGACGGAGTTGTATATCAGTCTCCTCGTCCGCCTGCAAAGAATCTAATGACGGGTTTCCCTGCAAAGAATCTAATGACGGAGTTGTATATCAGTCTCCTCGTCCGCTTGAAGCCGGCAAGGTTGGACCCTAAAATGGTGGAAAAATCCTCCCGAACCCTCAGAACGTCAGAAAAATGTGATATAGGATTTTTTCGAGGTCAGAAAAGAACAAAGCGATTCTACTCCGATTCTACAGGGTTTCCAAGCCGTATCAGTTTTGGTACGTATCCGTACCCGGAATCGGCAGGGTAAAGGGCCGATTCCGGTAACATAGATTTTATCTGGTGGGCATTTTGGTAAATTAGATTCTGAGTATGTCAATGGTGGTGTTTGTATCAGGCTGGCTATATATCTTCTCTGTTATAACTTATGGTGGTTGTTATTATGCCATATGGTTTTATGTTCTTGTTGGGCTGGGACCCCTTTTATAGATCCCCAGTATAATAATTAAAAAATTAAATAAAAATATATCCTCGGGCTGTTGTAAATTTTGAAATCAAGCAATTTGCGAGAGTCCTTATATTCTCTTTGTCATGTAGAATATGCCTTGGTAGGCCAATAATTGCAGATCTTAAACCATCTTGTAAGGAAAAATTAATTTTGACTGACCTTGATTGAACATAAAAATCAATTCTATATTGATCCAAGATGTTTACAATCTGTTTGATTCTATAAATTATCTCGAAGCTATCATAAACAAACGAAATATCATTATACCTAATCAAACAGCTTCTTTAAGTTGCTTTCTTCTGTTTATTTTAAGTTTCTTTAATGTATTTGTTGACCCTAAACACAAAGCCAAAACTATTCATATATAATCAACCCAACACAAAAGCATCCATACTGTCATGCCCCCAAAATTGTAACACTAAGATGTAAAGCATTGAAATGCAAAGAATAAATAAATAACAAATATAATATACTAATAAAATATACGTATGAAACTAATATAAAAATAATATGTTGTAATAAGCAGCAGCGAATATGCATAACTAATAAATGTATTAACATATAATATATTTATATAAAATATATAAACAACAGCAATCATATAAAGTGAATAATATTGCTTATATTAATTACAAACAACAAGATAAAGCACAGCGATTCCATGTTAAGTCAAGATGAGATAACAATTGAATGAATATAGAGCAGTGATAAGATGCAATACTAATAATCCTACAATTCTGTTAATACAACCAAGATCTGATGCGATTCCATAATGATCACTAATGGTGAGATCTCTTAATAGTAGCGCTTGGTGTTTATTAGCAATAAAAAATAATATTGGCACTTGTTTGGAGTTTTATTAACAAGTTAGTAAGGGACAATCCTTTCGTAAAAGTCACCTCTTTTGAAGGAGGTGTATATGTATGAAACATTGTGTCTTTTAAAATGAATCACATTTCTTGGAAGGCATAAATAGGGAATGAAATATAGAAGAAGAAGGATATATAGAAGAAATCTGAAAATATATTTCTGAATATAGCAGCAGATATAATCAGAGAATGGGATGTCATTATATATATAAAGTTCACATAAAATAATTATGGGAAGATTCATACTAATTAGAAATAAGTATATAATATATATATTTATGAAATAAATATATATTATATACAATTATACAATAATGAAATAATGATGCTTGCAGCAATTATTAATCTTTATTAGTCACTAATCTGTTTGTTTCTCTTTATGGAATATCTTCTGAACATTGAGAACAGATCAATTAGAGAAAGAAAACATACAAACCAGGGAACAAAGGGGAATCAGCCCGTACATCAGAGGAGATCGCTGTTATCAGATATTCATATATATACATTCAGGTGTATTTTCTGCCAATTGTTGTTTACACATGTATGCATATTGCTTATACGATAATAAGAATAGCCAATGTATAATTTCCTATGCTAGAATTAGAAATGTACTTGACTGACTGAAATCCACTTGTGGGAAGGGCCTGGGGTGGAGTAGGTAAGTGAAGCTAGTAAGTAGCCATCCTAGACGTTGTCTGTAATGGCTCCTAGGACCAGAGGGAACTTACCCAGAGAGCCAAGTAAACCACTTACGACCCCCTCTCAATTCCACAAGACAGCAAGTGTCTTCCGGGAGTTGAGACATTGATGGGGAAAGCAGATACAAGTCACCAAGGGGGAGGGCTGTGGTATACACCCTCTTAGGCTTGGTATATGGCTTCAGGTGGACCTATCATGTCCCTTCTCCCAAAATCCTAATATGTTTGCATTGTTGATAATCTATGGATGTGATGTAATTGTCTAACTCTCATAAGCATATAGATATATATTTGCATATATTGTTCAAATGGTGTTTGTAGGATTCAAACCCAAAGATTGCATTATTGAAGAGATATTTTAATTGGTAAGACGAATCCTAACCCTAGTTGCTGCAATTGGTGTTCAGTAGGCAAATTCTAGGGCAAATCAGGAGAGGGACATTACACATACTGAAAACATTTTCATATGCATTCCACTACTCTTTGCATGTTTTTAGCTAATATCTGGAACCTTGTCATCAGAAGAATTGTAATCATATTAGCATACTTGACAAAAGTATTGTCTCTGCATCACAAATCCCACATTGCCAACCAAAGTTTTAGTAATAAAATTTGCTTATTTGTCTTGTTAAGTGCCTTGTAAA
This sequence comes from Sequoia sempervirens, assembly GCA_007258455.2. Classification (NCBI taxonomy): domain Eukaryota; kingdom Viridiplantae; phylum Streptophyta; class Pinopsida; order Cupressales; family Cupressaceae; genus Sequoia; species Sequoia sempervirens. The sequence continues at coordinate 38,645 of VDFB02150120.1, read as the reverse complement.
AATACATACGTGTAGGCTGCTCACAAGATATAATCCTTTCTTAAATTTTCTACTAGAAGCAGTCATAGTAGTGGCAACAGAGGTAACTTCAAGCTTCCTGACATCTCTGCATCTATATCCTCGAGAGGAAACTCTTATAAAGCTAGCAATATGTCTCAGCAAAAAGAAACACATGCAATAGAAATCATGAAAGACTGATTTATAACCTCAAAACTCTTCTCTTCTTATACGTTTTCTTCCAACAATATCTTATACTTTCCATAATACATGCAAGCATTAAAAGGACCCTCCAGCAAGCAATTGATGGTTCTTGATGCAAACACAGACATGAAGGCTTGCAAATGCGGCAAGAGCAGCAGAAGTGCTACAACTCTAGTCAAGAACCTGAAAGTGACTATTGAGAACATTCTCTGTGTGCTGGCTTAACAGAGAGCCAGCACTCTTACATATCTTTTCTCTTCATTGTCTCCACCCTTTATGGGTAGTTTTGAGTCTTTGACCATGATTAAAGAGAAGGCTTAGAGGAGTTTTTCACACAATACCCCACTGATGTAAATCTTTGAAGTGGTCCATCTATAACCCATTTATGATATATTAATGGAAATGGCCTTAACAGGTGATCAAAAAAGCATTTTGACAATGATAAGCCTGAATTTTGGCTTTGTATATTAACTGTGCTTGCATATTAAGAATACCTTCGTTCATTGCACATTTAGAGTGAACTTCTCTAACCATTACTACGACCTCAATTATACAATTCAGTAATCAAACTATAAAGTTTTGTTCTGTGATGATATCTTACCATGTTCATTTCCTATTATCCACTTTCAGTTCTTCCCTTCACGTTCTTATGTGCTCTAATTACATACTAAGCATCCTCTTGAATATACCAATGATCTCCTCTACAAATAAATGAAAGTTTGTACACTAAATGCTCACATATAAACTGTCATCATTTAAATTTACTAGATTGTTCTCAGATTGGTTGAGTAATTACATTGCAAGAAACTTTCCATCCGATGAAACATTGAAGGTGGTAATAGGATCCTTCTCAAATGCTCGAGTCCCAACCTTTTTCCAGGTATTTGTATCCCAATATGCAATAAGACCTTTGTCACCTACAAAACAGATGTTTGATATGAATATAAACAGCAGAAGGACAAATGCCTCAAAAATTATTTTACATGATACTTAATATTATCTAGGTCCTACCTTGCTTTACCACTGTGAAAAGCAATGGTTTTGCATCATCACGTGAAAACCTACTAAAGACAATCTTTTCACCCTGAATAAACAAGGGGGGCAAAACAAGGAATTATGAAAAACACAAGAAAATATTATTCCATGGAAATTCAGAGGAATAAAATCAACACAACTAAACATTTACAAATAACGTGATTACCTCACCCACTGATAATAAGGTTGCTGAAGTTGAAGTTTTAAGGTTCCAAATTCTACAAGGCCCACCATCTTCTGAGGATGCAAGAAAAGTGCCATCTGAGCTGTCGTGAAGCAAGAAATTACACCAATCATTTCTAGGTGCATTTATTTGTATGCATATAAACAAGGAATTCAAATTTGAAATACCAATTAAAAACAATATCCTTGTGTAAAAACATTCCAAATGTTATCTTTGAGAAGCCCTTTGTACCTGAAGTCCAGATCCCTGATAGATTTATGAACCTCAGGTTGATCAAGCACAATTTTTAAACTTGGCCACTCAAAAACTTTCAAGTACCCATCCTGCAACACAACAGAAATTTCTTATCACACTCCTAATATGCTCAATAAAAAGAAAATATAATCATTTATCATTCGCAGAAATAATTCAACAAACTTGGTGAGTTACTTGCTGACATGCAAGAACTCACGAAGTAAACCATGCTGGCTACTTGCAGGCAAGTCTTCACCAAGTGACACGTAATCATTTATAATTTACACAAGTAATTCAAAAACCCAGCGAGCTACTTACCAACTCACAAGGCAAACTAGGCCAGTGAGTGACTCAATAAAACTCACTGGTTAGTTGAAGGCAAGTGACTGGCTGGAAAATTCCCTGAACTCAGCAAGTCCAAATGAAAAACTCAGCTAATTTCACCTAATGACAATCAGCAGCAGAAAAAGCCCAAAAGCTCCTCATTTTGCATTTTCTCCTTCAAGCTTTTGACCTATCTACACTTTAACAAAATTGTGTTCAATTCTAATTTTCAACTAATTCCAAGTGATTGTGGACTAATTCAGCAAAATTAATCAACCAGATTTGAAATGTAAGTAATTCTTTGTTTTTATTTTCTGATTTTCCTTTTCGTTTTTCTCCTTTCGTTCTATGGTCTTACCATTTCGGTTTGTCTTTTTCATTATTTCCTTCTTTAAGAGCTATGGTTTACATTGTACGGAGATAGGAATGGTAGTGTGCAATTAACATGGATTGTGGGTAAAAGGCATCACACGCCTCAAATTTCACCTTGCATGGATCCCTGGGCAAGATGTGCGTGCAGAATTAAAATGGTGACACCAAACCTGATAGAGAAAATTAGACACTTTAACATACATTAGCATTAGTCCTCAGGCTCTAGCAAAATCTTTAAAAGCAAACGAAATAAAAATATTTGGCAGGATCTAACTTACCCACAATAGAGACTGACCCGAAGTGGAACAATAAACAAGAGAATCGCAGACATGGAAGTAGAGATGGTCCACTAACCACTTATTCTGAGCCGGGAAAAGATGACAAAGTAGTGACAACTTGACAAGTCAGCAACCACCACTAGAGTAAAAAACGAATTAGTACAACTGTGGAAATGCCATGGAAGTACATGGAACTGATCTTGATGATGTAAACAACCAAGTCAAGTTGTCAAGATGTCGAATTGCTTTTATCTCAAATCCCACATCTGCAGGAGCATTTTGATGAAACTGGGGATGTGTGTAGACCACAGGGATGTCCACTACAGGTCTCTAATTGTGAAAAGGTGAATGGTCATGAGTGACTAGAAGAAGCTAAACCTGACAGTTTCAAGGAAATGATTGGGAAGAAGTTGAACAGTCACCATTACTCTATAAGTACATTCTCACTGAAGTTAAAAGGATTCTTCAGGCATGCCTCCCAACAGTTGTAAGGTGAATACACTGGCAAGAAGGACCAAATCGTGGAAGATATTCTTCCACTCTCCAAAGAGAGCAACATGTCTATTAGACATTTAAAGAATTGCTATCTGTGAAGGGAATAAAGTTGCAATCTTTTCCATGGTGTTTTCCTACCCCTTGAAAATTTTCAACATGTAAATCTTGCTGTTTGCATGTAAGGGATGTTGAACATTCTTGTGCTTCATTTGTATTTTACTTCCATTATTTTCAGTGCATGTGCAGCATATTTTCATTTGAACACTCAAATACATGTTAATCTGGTTATGTACACATTGACTTCAGTAGAAAAGACATTGATTTCAGCATTCAAGCTGTGATGTCCCCACTTTTTAGCATGTCCAAGGAGAGTTGGATTAATTAGTTAGTTATTAAAAAAAGGGTTTACTTTATCTTAAAAGACCTTTTTATTATTTAATTAATTAATTAAATTATTAATGAACCTTATATTTTTAATAAAGTCATTAATTAAAAGAAAGCAGTTGAACCAACTGAAGTTGGCGGAATTTTAAGGGGATTTGGCAGATAGATTGATCATCACGAAGATGGAATATTGAATATGGTTGATTTCATATTGGAACCCTGAGAACAAAAAATCTCAGTGGTTGTGTGCCATTGCTTGGACGGAAACCCAGCGTGGCAGATTATAGTTTCATGTCTGTTTATCTACAGCACTAGAAGTGGTTTGAACGATAGATGCTGTTTAATATATATATATATATATAGCAGATAATCTATGCATATGCAGTTGAATACATTTCGATGTTATTTCCGTGCATCATTGTTGGACGGGATTACTTCCATTGGTTGCCTCTATCCATCAATCCATTAGGATTAATTGTATATCATTGCCGAGTGACATGTTTATTGTGCTTGCGGGAGAGTCTTCAATAGTCCGATATCAGGCCCCGGATGTATATGCTCATCTCTGGTGATATTGATTATTGGTTGTGTTGTAGCGGCGATTACTCCTGAAGACGACTCATATCCAAATTTCCTTTTAGAGAGGTTTAAAGTCACGAACTCTATCAGAAGTTGAAGTCATATCGTTCTTTGCTACGCATCTATCATATTCTTATTTGATGTCAAAGTCTATCGGGAAGATGACCTGTTGGGCATTGCCTGGATGTTGGCTTCATATCATGACCATTTAGGATAATATACAGAGCAGTTAATTAAGACAAGCCGGGAAGTGACAAAACAGTGAAGTGGAACTTTATGCAAACGGAGACTAATTCGATTATTTGGAGGCATCACATATTCATCACAAATATCATGGGGTGTTAAAAGGAGCAATTAAAATATTCTGGAACTCTTCATACATGGTTGATATTATAATTACGCTAGATTGGGCACTTGAATCAGCAAATCAGGATTTCTATCTCAATGAGTATCAATCATTGTGCCTTGACTGAGACAATATCAACACCAGAAGCATGATTATCATTTGGCCGTTATATATATACCTTTACATGTTGTTTGAGACCACCATCGACACTGCCACTGATGAAACTTTCACCGGGACTCTGCACATATTGTTGATTCTATAATTTGGAGGATGACATATCGGGCACGGGTATGTAAAGTCAATACAGAAACCAATAAATAAAGACTCATATTCATTTCTTGCATTTTCCTTTTTATCCAGATTGGTACAGTATAAGTCTTGTTTACTGTGAGTGAAACTTCAGAAGTCATATTGTAAGTTCTCATATAGAAATTTGTGTAGAGATCAAGTTTGTGTGCAAGAGCATCTGTATTTACTTCATTGATGCATATCCTGAATATATAATTGTGTCCTTTCTGATCATGTATTGCAAACTAATTGGAATGGTAACATTTATCTAAATTGGCTGCACATTTGAAAGAATAAGGTAATCATTAGATTACTCTGCATATACAAAAATAAATCCTTTCAGATCAATAGGCTAGAATAATTTGACAAATAACATTGTCAAACTTGGGGAAGTCAATAATAATCCTGGCTCGAGGGGTCAGGGTTATTACAGTGGTATCAGAGCCACTATCCTGCCAGCCTGAGGGTATTCAACTACAGTTGCATCATATGGCAAGAGATATGGATGGACGATTGTTTTCTGCTATGGCGAAACAATTGGAAGACCTTGCTCAATTACAACAAAAGATGACTCTTAGTTTTGTTCAATCACAACAGAAATTTAATCAGGATTTCCAGCGTCTTGCTGATTTGTTGTCAAGAGAATCTCAGCATACTAATGACTCTTCCACACCTACAAGTAAAGGAACTCATGATTTGTTTGCACAGGGAGAGTATGGGGAGATTTGCAACAATCTTCATGAAGAATTTGAGAAACATGCTGATGTATACGAAGATAAAAGGGAAGGCTATTGTAATAATGAACACTTGTTTGATCACAACTCTATCCAGTCATTCTTGGGTGAAGATTGTAATGCATCCACAAGCGAGATGGTTGAAGTGTGTAATGCATCCTCAAGTGAAGGGAAAATTCCAATGTTCACAAAATTTCTACACATGAAGAAAAATCAGAAAAGATAGTTCATGGCAGCCTTGAACAAAAGCCTCTCGTATTGGAAGACTTGGAAGATCAATTTAGGGTGAAGGAAGAAAAGATTGTGAAAGTATTATCAAGGATGGATGATTGTAAAGAACCGGACCAAATTTTTTATTTGTTTTTCAATGCAATTACAATCAACACGCACCCGTTAAGGTTAGTTCTAAACCAAAACGATGCGGAAAGTAACTCTAACCAGAATGTACACCAGGATCCCGATATGGGCAAGGTGTGACCATTGGTCAAAGGATCTAATGCAGACGCAAACTAGAAAGGTAACTCTAACCAAGAATGCATCTAGGATAGACGAGCATATGGTCAGAGGATCCAATGCAAGATGAGCTGAAGTAACTCTAACCAAGAATGGCGCCGAGTGATGGCGAGCATATGGTCAGAGGGTCCCTACAACTACTAACTGAAAGTAAATAGGCGGCAAGCCAGCCTCTTCCACTTATTCAGTGGGAAATACAATACAGTAAATGAGAGATAAAGAGGAGAATGGCTGATAGGACTACTAATCAGCTTACAATATGTTAGAATGTTTAGCTAACGCCCAGAGATTCAAGTTCTTCAATGCTACAATGTTAAATAAGACTTCCTCAACATTTAGTAAACCCCTCTAGACTCAGACTCCTCACAAAATTGCATTTCTATAGGACTGAGATGACAGACCAGCAACCTCACAACTCACTCAAATGCTTATATCTAACTCAAATCTCACTCAAATGACAAGAAATCAAGTGCAGATCACTCTAAGGAGGATGGCGCCCAAAATGAATTCCTAAAACCACTCCAAACAACCATTATTTATTTTGCACGAAATCCAAAGCAATCTCAGAAAGGTACGGCCCAGTAGCAAGGGCGATTTTGCTCTATAAAATCTGCAAATTAGCTAGAATGGTCGCCCCTCATAGACAAAATGATAGATGCAATACCCAGAATCAAAGTATTTTTATTTCAAGAGCTATGAGCAAATCTTACATTCTTCTGTTATATTCAGCAACTCCAGAAATGAGACAGAAAAAGCAAACTAGAACTCCAAAATGCAAATGCTCAACTGAAAATGCAAAACAAACCTAATACAAACTAACTCTCAACTAGTTGCTATCTTTCAAGCAAGAAGATGAGCCATTGCTAGGAGGTATGCTTTCCTTGAAGCGAGTGCCTGAAGTCAATCCAGCAGCATAACAATATGGTAGACAAAAGATGCCAAATGAAGCGCTGAGACCTGAATATAAAGACATGAGGAAAGTCTTCTAGAAACTTCAAGAAGTGCGCCCAAAATCAAATTTGAATTCAACACTTTTCCCTCCAAAAGGTGGCGTCCTTTTTCTCTTAATATGATATTTCACCTTTTATAAAAAATCAATCTTTCCTCAAGAAAGCGTCCACTTTCATTAACCCATAATTTGGCCTTAAAATATAAAATATCTCTTAATGAAGCATTGACCCATAAAGTCCCCCTTTTTAAAACAACATAAAGTTATAATGCTAGGCCAAGGGGGGGTTATAATATTAAAATATAACATTATAATGTGAAAAATACTTATCTCTCCATAAAAATTGCACCAAGAGGCCAAAAATCCCAATACCAACTGTACTGGCTGAAGAAGAGAGCCAATTGCACTGCTGCCAACAGGACCACTGCCAAAAATAGAATTTACTAAAAATAGTAAATTCATGAAGTTGCTCGAAACACCAAACCAACTATACCACTGCGAAGCTCTCTAAAAACCCAGAAAGAAACCGCAATCCAATTTCCAAACTTCAAGCAACAACCTCCTCAAAAACAGGAAACCCTAATTTCACCATCCGAGTAGCCTACGGGTCTCCGGAATAGGCCAACGGTCAACTGGAAAGATCACATTTGAGAAAGGGACATTACAATGATACTCATAAACATATTGAAGACCTCATTTGGTCAGCACAAATTGAGGAGAGGCAAAAAGGGATGGTAACAGGTATGTCTCATACACATTTGTAGTCCATCAAATAAGCGTTGGAATTCATAAAAGATGATTACTTGCAATTACTAAGAGATCGAGACATGGCTATTAAATTGGTGGAGGACAAAGATAGGGAGATTGTTGATCTTTGCCATCAATTGAGTGAGGTTCATTACTCAATGCACAAAATAGGAAATCAGTTGTGTGTTGCAGCCACTTTGCAAGAGCAAGGAGTCAATGCAAGAGACATGGAACATGAACAATTTGATGAAGATGGTTTGATGTTTCCAAGTTCATATCAGGAACAAGGAAAGAAAGTAGATATGATGGCTACGGTTGAGGTTTGCAAAAATCTTTGTGAAGAATTTGATAGACAGGCAGATTCGGCTCATGAAGGAAAAAGGATAAAATCTTGTGTAATCTTACAAGAAGAAACATATGAGGCATCTACAAAGGAATGCAAGAGTTTTATGGTGGGTAACATAGAGATTTCGATTCATAAATCATATGAAGGTATGGGTTTTATTGGTGCTCCTCTGGTTGACCACAACGATGTCCCATCATTCATGGTGGAAGATGTGAAAGAAGAGTTTGTAGCTTCAAGCAATAGGCAAGGTACGACAGCCCATGGATAGATTATTGATTCTGATTTCCTAAGTTTGGCCGGCAGTTCCTTGTCATCATATGAACCTTGCAGTCAGGTCATCCATAAGAAGCTTGATGAATTTTCAGATTGCTCAGAGTCTGATTTTGTATCAGCAATTGATGAAGAACATGAGGCTGATTTGGATACATCCTCAAGTGTGATCATTGACTCTCAAATTGGTACAATTCCTACACATGTTGAAAAATCAGAAGAGGGCATAAAAGGCTGGGAACAAAAGCCTTTGGTGTGGGAAGACTTGCACGATCATTTGGTGATGTCAGAAGACAAGATAGCTCAGACATTGTCAATAAATGAGTCTACTCATAGTCATCTAGAAGACCTCATGTGGGCAGCACAAAAGGAAGAAAGATTAAAAGAAAATGAATCTTCTATAGCAGCCTCTACCAAGATGCAAAATGACAATGCAAGTTGCATGGAATGTGAACAAATTGATGGAAGAATTGAGGAGCTTCTTGAGGAAACATCTTGCAGCTTGATGACATCATTTGATGATGAGTTAGGTGAGACACTACCACTTATCACTTGGAAAGACCGGGAGGAAGATCAAGATTTGATGGTGTTTAGTGTCTCCAAAGAAAGCATGGAGGAATCTCAAATGCTGATTTGGGACAGCAACAGTTTACTTTCCCATCCTCATGAGTTTGTTGTTTATGGTCATGAAAAAGTTAATAATATATATTCAACCATTGTTGACAACCCTCTTTTTGAGTTAAGTGGTCACTTGACTTTAGATAATCCACTCTTTGAGTTGGATGATGAGGAGGCTCTTGATCCTGATGACGCAAATGATATGTGGGCTTTAGGTGTGGGATGTGATTGTAAAGTTGAGCATACAATTAGTGGACAGCCACTAATATCATGTCTTCATATGCACAAAATGATTTCCGTAAGGCAGATTTGGTTGAGCCTTTGATTTTGAGTGATCCCATAATAGTGGTTAACAATTTTTGGCCAAACTGGACACTGAAATTATTATTTTTAACTAAATCTTCACATTCGGGCACCTATAGCAGCTAAACTGTGAGGAATTTGAAGATGGTGCAAACTAGAGTCTCATCAAATTTTTTCTGTAGATTCTAAAAATATTTTTTTCAAAATTTTGGAATCAAATTGCACTTTTTTCCATCTCCACGAAATAGATTTTTGAGAAAACAACATTTTTAAAAAGTGGCGCACATATAACGCATAACTTTTTCCATGAAGGATAAAATTCTAATTCTTTCAAATTTAGATTTGTAACTCGATATATAGTGCTTCCACTTGGTTAGATAGTTTTTTATTGAATATTTTTCCTTAATCAAGTTTCAAAGTCAAGAATTACAATTCGATTCAGGGCGGTATAGCGTAACTTTTTTGTATATATCAAAATTTAATTTAATTTTTTGTTGATCAAGGACTTCAATATCTACGGTGCACTCATATTTTTCAATTTTATTTTTTGATAATTTTCTATTTTTCCACATGTGAAGAACAAAGAAATTCATTTCGATGAAAAAGTTTAATAAAACTTAAAAATAAATACATAACAAAACCAAAACATATTAAAATTATATTCATTGGATAACTTGTTACGAGGAATACCATAATCATTTGAAATAAATTTTAAATGAATTCATTTGATCCCCTAAAATAAATCAAAAGTGATTTTTATCGACATTTTGATAGGTGTAAAGGAGACGCATTTATAGGTATGGTTTAAAACTAGTGAGGTTCTATCCAAGGGGGTTTGATCTAAGGTGATTTGATCAAACCCTCTTCAATTGGAATCCTTAAAATAGAACTTTTTAAGGTTTAAATCATTATATTTTCTAAAAATATGTGATTTCAGCTAAAATTCGTTCCTCTCAGGAATTGTAAACCACTATTATGACAGCACCCTTTTTCATGGTGAGTTTGAGGAGTTATCTTTTCTAGAGGCTCACATGGTAGAACTTACGTCCTTTAGACCAGCTTATGAAGGAGTATGCATGAATGGTGGCATTGCTGGTTTAGATCTGTTTGAGCATGCAAACACTCTTCGAGAAGTTATTGATTCACTACTTCTTTATAATGTATATGGAGCTATTCTACTTCCAAGGTATGGGGCATGCATGATCATTGTTCCTCTTGTTGAATGGCATTTTCTTTCAGCAGTTGATTGGGGAAGCCAAAGGGATTTGCATCATCCTTTCCATGATGGAGCTAGACATAGTGATGAGCTTCTATCATCTTCTGTCATTAGAGGTATTTGTGGCTTCTTCTAGAGTGAGGTTCTCAATTGGATATATGATGTTTGGGTTTATAACAACAGCACATGGCAAATCGGCATTACTGATTATGCACCAAGGATAATCTGGGATCCTAGCCTTGACTTGATTGGTGCATTGTTTCTTCTGGATCTTGTTGTGTTGCTTGACAACTTTGGGCATGATGAGATTATTACAGTGTGGGATCCAGGAATTTGTTTGGCAAGCATAGTCCTTCACAGGTTGGTGTGCTATGACAAAGTTATTACAGTATGGGATCTAGGGATTTGTTGGCTGGATCGAGCGCTTCACAGGTTGTTGCGGCATAACAGGGTGACTAATAACCGATTGGTGCAGCAAATTGGCAGAGCAGTGTTTTTGATTTTGGTTTGGAATCCTGGTATTGTTATGGTTGATTACATTGTCCGCATGGATCTTGGTGAGTTGCTCCCTATCTTGTGGCTTAATGGCATTCATGTTAGAGTGGAGCAGCGGATTGGTATATGATTGCTTGGGACAAGCAATCTCCAGGAAGGTAGATCTGTGATGTCCCCACTTTTTAGCATGTCCAAGGAGAGTTGGATTAATTAGTTAGATATTAAAAAAAGGTCTACTTTATCTTAAAAGAACCTTTTATTATTTAATTAATTAATTAAATTATTAATGAACATTATATTTTTAATAAAGTCATTAATTAAAAGAAAGCAGTTGAACCAACTGAAGTTGGCGGAATTATATTTTTAATAAAGTCATTAATTAAAAGAAAGCAGTTGAACCAACTGAAGTTGGCAGATAGATTGTTCATCACGAAGATGGAATATTGAATATGGTTGATTTCATATTGGACCCCTGAGAACTAAAAACTCTCGGTGGTTGTGCGCCATTGCTTGGACAGAAACCCAGCGTGGCAGATTATAGTTTCATGTTTGTTTATCTACGGCATTAGAAGTGGTTTGAACGATAGTTCATGTGATGTTGTTTAATATATATATAGCAAATAATCTATGCATATGCAATTGAATGCATTTCGATGTTATTTCCATGCATCATTGTTGGACGAGATTACTTTCGTTGGTTTCCTCTATCCATCAATCCGTTAGGATTAATTGTTTATCATTGTCGAGTCACATGTTTATTGTGCTTGCAGGAGAGTCTTCAATAGTCCAATATCAAGCCCCAGTTGTATATGCTCATCTCTGGCGATATTGATTATTGGTTGTGTTGTAGCAGCGATTACTCCTGAAGACATCTCATATCCAAATTTCCTTTCAGCAAGGTTTAAAGTCACGAACTCTATCAGAAGTTGAAGTCATATCGTTCTTTGCTACGCATTTATTATATTCTTGTTTGATGTCAAAGTCTATCGAGAGGATGACCTGTTGGGTGTTGCCTGGATGTTGGCTTCATATCGTGACCATTTAGGACAATATACAGAGCAGTCAAATAAGACAAGCTAGGAAGTGACAAAACAGTGAAGGGGAACTTTATGCAGACGAAGACTAACTAAATTATTTGGAGGCATCGCATATTCATCACAAATATCGTGGGGTGTTGAAAGGAGTGATTAAAATATTTTGGAACTCTTCATACATGGTTGATATTATAATTACGCTCAATTGGGCACTTGAATCAGCGAATCGGAATTTCTATCTCAATGAGTATCAATCATTGTGCCTTGACTAAGACGATATCAACACTAGACGCATGATTATCCCTTGGCCGCTATATATATACCTTTACTTGTTGTTTGAGACCACCATCGACATTGCCACTGATGAAACTTTCACCGGGACTCTGCACATATTGTTGATTCTATAATCTGGAGGATGACATATCAGGCACGGGTATGTAAAGTCAATACAGAAACCAATAAATAAAGACTCGTATTCATTTTTTTCATTTTCCTTTTTATCTAGATTGGTACAGTATAAGTCTTGTTTACTGTGAGTGAAACTTCAGAAGTCATATTGTAAGTTCTCATATAGAAATCTGTGTAGAGATCAAGTTTGTGTGCAAGAGCATCCATATTTACTTCATTGATGCATAACCTGAATATATAATTGTGTCCTTTTTGATCATGTATTGCAAACTAATTGGAATGGTAACATTTATCTGAATTGGCTGCACATTTGAAAGAATAAGGTAATCATTAGATTACTCTGCATATACAAAAATAAATCCTTTCAGATCAATAGGCCAGAATAATTTGACAAATAACATTGTCAAACTTGGGGAAGTCGATAATAATTACACAAGGATTATTAGAATACATTTCGAGAATAACGATCAAATTTTGTATTAGAACACTTTTATTGGCCTTGTGGGAGCATAGGAAGAGAACATGCTTTGATCCAACAAGGTAAATACTAGAAAAACTAAAAAAGAAATGAAGCCATGAAAATCAAGGAAAAAGTCAACAATTTGAAAGCTTAGGTTTCAGCCTTGGCAACAGAAAAGGAGAATGACTATGGAACCCTATTGCACAATGTTAGTTTTATGACCAGATTAGATAGACAGAATTTAATTCAAAATCAACAAAATAACACAGCAGATACCCTAGGAAAACCCTCCTCATGAGGGAGAAAAATCCAGCAACAATATATCACTTATATATTGAATCACAAAGAATGTCTCCTTTACAAAGAGGCCGATATTAAGGCCAAGAGTAAGCACCACAATCTGATGCAACCACAGCAATGAAATAATCCAGCCTTCTAGACAATATCGATCTGCTCTTCTACAAAATTCGCACTATGTATGATGAACTATGATGAACAAATGAATGAATAATCAATGAGATATAACCAATGAGTATATATACAAGATGAAGGGAGGGACGTGACTCCCCAATACAATAAGTCGGCCTCCTTCACAAAGTCGTGTCTCTAACACACAAGAAGTCAGCTACAAGAAATCGCGTCCCTTCATGAAGTCCGCACCTATGGATGTCGGCCTCATTAATTAAATAAGTCATCATTTAATTCGTGCCTCTTCATAACGGGTATCATCATAAATTAAATAGCCACAGGCTATCATTTAATTTATCCATCAATGCCAACGAGAACAGGCTGGAGGAGACACCCGACACTGTACAATAACATCAACATGTCAAACTTGGGGAAGTCGATAATAATCCTGCCTCGAGGGGTCGGGGTTATTACACAAGGATTATTAGAATACATTTCGTGAATAATGATCAAATTTTGTATTAGAACACTTTTCTTGGCCTTGTGGGAGCATAGGAAGAGAACATGCTTTGATCCAGCAAGGTAAATACTAGAAAAACTAAAAAAGAAATGAAGCCATGAAAATCAAGGAACAAGTCAACAATTTGAAAGCTTAGGTTTCAGCCTTGGCAACAAAAAGGGAGAATGACTATGGAAACCTATTGCACAAGACTGGAAGCCAACATTGGTCACTTCACATGCAAGTTTAGCAGACTCCATCAACAATTTGGTGCTGCGTATAGCAGGAAAAAATGGAATACCTCCAAAACAGATGAGCGTATAAAGTGAAAAAGAAGACAGAATGGGAAAGTTATAAAGATAAAACATCTAAAGGAGATATTTCAAGGTGCAGACCCACACTCAAGATGGAACCAACAGTGAAAATACCCTATCAGGGTTTCCTGAAAGCTAAGTTACTAATTCTGGTAGTAGTTCGGGTTCAGATTTAGGGGTTCAGTTTGTGGATTTGATCGAAAAAAATTGCGGTTGGGTTTGTTTTGGGTTCGTCCATACAAAAACCTATAAAAATAATAAATATATACATATTTGCAACAATAATTATGTTTAGACTACCACAAAACTTCATATAAGAAACAAAAACCACAATAATAATAAGAAAGACTACAATGTCAATTAGTCAAACTTGAATGTCATGATATTTATTCATTGTTCAAACTTCAATATTAGAATTAAAAATAGAAATGTCAACAATCAGCCATCAAGCTTTATTATCATATTGGTCTTCAAAAATATTATCACCACCATCACTGTTAGATGATGTGTGTATAGGTATTATTAGAAGCATAGTTGAAATACTCGCCAAATTGAAAAACTCGCCAAGCCCAAAAAACTCGACTTGCTAAAAACTTGGCGAAAACTCGACAACTTAAAAAATTGCTTAAATTTCATTAAAAACACATTTTTTTTGCAAAATTCAATGATAAGATGCATCCAATGAGTCAATAAATGAGTACATAAAAGAAACAAATTGAGTCTAGTTGTGTTTGATTGATTTGAAAGCAAATTGGGTACAAAATGGCATCCTCATGTGGAATGTGCTGATTATGATAGTCTGAAACAAAATGAAAATAGCAAATTGTTTTTGTAAAATTGAAAATAAATACTACATTAATATATTTTACAAATTTACATCTTCCTCTTCCCATGTCTAGTGAAAACTAGGGGAGAGGTAGAACTAGAAAATATTATAGATGAAGACTTGTAGGCAAACTTGGAAACTTCGACTTGGAGAGTACCTAGAAAATCAAATGAATTCAATGGGAGTTTGAGGGCAATGCCCCCAATGGGTTCAAGGGGTAGCGCCCCTCGCAGGGATCTGGGGGCAGCACCCCCAGCCGGGTCAAGAGGTAACGCCCCTTGCGGAGGTCTGAGAGCAATGCCCCCAGCGAGGTCAAGGGGTAGCACCCCCCAACAAGGTCAAGGGGCAACACCCCGCGGACTCCTAGGGTAGTGCCCTAGGCGCGAGGGCAGAGCCCCGGCCACCAAGCCCAAATTAAGACCTCTAAACCCACACAAACATTCATGGTGTATATCATTTTGCATTAACAATAAAACCCAAATTAAGACCATCAAAGCCACACAAACCTTCATGGAACACATCATTTTAGTGTTTTTTTCTAAAGCAGAGCAAATGAAAGAGTGAAAAAAACAAGTTGAAATGACCTTTTTTCAGCTACGTGGGTTTTTGTTCTAACTGGGCGAGTTTTTTTCAAAAACTCACCGAGCTTTTGGAGATTACTCGCCAAAAACTCGACGAGTTTTTTCAAAAAATTGGCAAGTAAAAGTTGGCGAGTAAATGGTGCAAATACTCAGCGTGCAAAAACACTCTCAAGTTTTTTGCAACTCGCAAAGCTTTTCGCGAGTTTTTCATCTATGATTAGAAGAACCACATGTAGTGCCACTAGCACTCACATGCTTGCTAGCTAGCTTGTCCTCAACTTCAAGTGCAGCAAGTTAGGAAGTGGAAGCATCCAAGTCAATATGCTCTAAGTTGATATCCCACTTCTCCATGTCCCCTTCTTCATAGCTAATTTGTTTGTGTGAAAAAGAGGCGCCAATTGGAATGCATGTACAATAAGTCCTTTGCTTTTCTTGAGTTTAATTGATTGTGTTTTACTTACTGGATGAAGATGTTTGTGCTCCAATTCTTCTTAGATGCAATTGAACTAGCAACCAATTAAGACAAAGTTAAAGAGTTGGAGTTAAAGCATTTAAAAATTTAAAAATTATTGTTAAACTACAAAAATAAAAAATAAAAATGTATTTTACTTACAATAAAACTTTGATTGCAAGAGGTTGTAGGTGTTGGAATTGTTGGCCATGGAAGTACCACCAATTGTGAGCATCCTTCTTGAACTTGTCAAGAAAAGCTTCAATACTTTAACCATTGGAGTGTACAAAATAATTGAACTCGCTCGTGACTACATCCTACAAATTAGGATAAGGGAAGAGTCTAGGAAATGCTGTCTTATACCCTCTATGGGGGAATCCTCATTGGCACAAAAAAGATCTCAGCACTATAGTATTTTGGACTGAATGTTAAAGCAAGAATTTGTAGCAAAGTAGTTATTGTTTTCTATCTCCAATAATTTTGTGCACTTATTTGAAGAAATTTTCTTTAGGATCTTACTTTTTCCCAATTATGATTGTAATACCCCCCCATAGGGTGTAGCTCAAATCCACAAATCTTAGCTCTGTCTGATCACCAAGTTCCCAATGTGGGCAAGACAAGAATATATGGAGAATAGAATGAGAACAATAGAATTAAATTGAAGATATTGGCAGCTACCCGACCGATTTACAATATAAGCAAAGTCATAGAATCGATCAAGCCAAAATAGCTGATAGTGAAATGCAAATTCTGATCAAGCCAAACTGGCTAAATGCAAACGCAATTGTCTTAATGCCAAAATGGCAAACCAATTCACCTAATTCCAATGCATGCCAAGATGGCAAAAAGAAATGAAAATAAAGATAGAATCCAGTGGATAAACTAACTAGAATCTTTTACAGTACGTGTAGGGATCCAGTGATGAACCGACCAACATCTTCAAAATATCAAATGCTAGCGGTAAACCGACCAGTAGTTACAACGGTTCACGGTTCAAAACACTAGTACAAATGACAAGAATAATTACATTAGCTTATAACAATAGCTTAGAAATCACTCAAAATATAGATATTTGATCTATAGGATAGTATTCTAGATAATTAGAGGTACCTACAAATATAATGGTACTAGCTGACACTGTTAATACATGATTGGAATATCATGCAATTCCCAAGTTTATGATTTTGACATTATTATCTAAGGTTGTATGCCCTGCAAGGAAGAAAAGCATGGCTAACAAGGAGATAATACTATCAACTAAAATTGAATCAAATCACCTCCAGAACACAGTATTAATGATAACTTGGACGACCTGCATATAGAATTGGTATGGCTCACCAATGGTGGTATATCAATTGCAATCTGGTAAAAAAAATTTTGGAGGAGATAAGCTTGCAGCTAGATTCCAACCTGTACAGTACTGTCAGAAGGTATGGGGCCCATTATAAAGGCTCAATATTATTAGTATGGCAAACAAAATTAGAAGGAATATGAAAATGAATCTCAGCACTAACCATTGTAGTTAGACATTAATGATTTGCATGCATAAATTTCAATGTCAAACTCCTAAAATTGATACCAGCAATTAAAAGGGATTTTCTCACACTTGTACAACACTTGCTAAAAGATGTATGGCACCCCAAACGATTATAAAGGACTTACGGTCAACACCCAACTCAGTATGGCCAAGGAAATGATAAAGGTACAACCAGTATTATGATGTAAATACTTCAGTCCCAATAATTATTAATTATCCCTGCACTGGTATGGCTTGTATTGGACCTCAATATCAAACATTATGTTGGAAAATATACATTAAATACAATATATTCACCATAAACTAGAACAAATCACTGAAACCTCACACCAAAAACACACAAATGCAATCACTGAAACTTCTCACCAAAATCTGGAAATTACCAAACGAACAACAATAACTAGATACTGGAAATCTTTATCAAATGAAGCACAACTACAATTCCTATGTGGAAATGCATTGAAAAACTATGAGGATTTTTGTCCTCAAAGCTTACAAATCCAAAGGGTTTTAGTACTTGAGAAGAGAAGAAGAATGCGCATTCATTCTTGAGAAATTAAATTGCTTCAAAAAATAAAAATACCCTTTTTGAAAAAATTCCTACCTTTTAAAACTTTATTTTGAGGAAATAAAATAATACTATTTTTTTTTGACAATTCTTCCCTCAAAGTTGTAAAAATATAATAAAGTGTCCTTTTTATTCACTTTTTTGCACCTTGGGTCTACAGACACCTATTTAATCACTTAAAACACATTTTTTAAATAATTAAATACAAGTCATTTAATTTATGGGTTAAAGCTCTTTTCAACAACTTTATTTAAAAAAAAATCTTTTTCCCACCACCCCATTAGCCTAGGAGAAAAATTGTGAAAAATAAGCTATGGGTCATCAACGAACTTATGCTTGTGAAGGGGATATGACAATGATGGTCATCATCTTCTCAATCATTGAATCGATGCTATCATATATCTCTCCCAAACGTCGTCTATCCATGTTAGTAAAATGGATCATACTCAAACTGGGCTCAATGAAACTAAGGAGAGATTTGACACCATTCCATCATATATCATCTAGGATCATATGCTTAATATTTGCTTCCCTCTTAGTGTTGGATTGCCTCCATATGGAGCAATTTTGGCTTATAACCACTTTAGAAAGTGCCTCCCAAACCTTCACAAGTCGTCTCAAGTTTGTTTTGGAGGTGGAACAAGTCTCAACAACCTATGCGGATGTTGGCGTAACAACTAACACCTCTGGAGTGCAACTTAGTACGGACAGCTGCACACTACACAATGAGTGCTCTTCAAATTAGGAGGGGAAGCTCCCTCGTTGTGCGGACAAAAATGCTTGAAAAGTAAACTAATCTATTTCTTGTCTTTTTGTCTCAGCTGTAAGAGGCACAAGGTTTACAATAAACTTTGAATGTTGCAGCTAAGTATTTTCTAGTTTCGCAAGACCTAACTACAACCAAAAACTAAGTAACTTAAACTATCCAATCCCCTCAAGATATCAAAACATGAGGAAACGGAGCGGGAATGATTATTAGACGATAAACTAGGTACAAACTCACAATGTGAAACCAAGGTGGCACAACTATCTGCTTATCTGAATAGGTTTATTACTCACACACATCACACGATAAACCGAGTACGGATTCTCAACTTGAAGGCAAGGTGGGCACAACTATTTGCTCAATCTAAAGAGGTTTATTGAATACAAAACACAAAGGATAGCCTACTAGGACAGTAAATTGTATAGACAAAACACGCATACAATTTACGATCAAACTAGCCACTATATCTAACTAAGACAAGCATTCACCATAATAATTGCATGAAACCCGAGTAGCATAACAATTCATTATCACAATAAATACTCATGAACAGATACAGAATAAGCAATATTACAGGCAAGGTGGGCACAGCATATATTACTCTCTCAAGTAAAGTTATGTACAAATGAGCAAAAGCTCTTATTTATAGACATCAAAAGGTGTAGGGAACCCTAAAATCACCTTGAGTCAACTACAATCTTGCAATGCATGCAAGATTTATTGCTAAACCCTAATAAAGCAAACTCTACAGTTAACTGCAAAGCTACGATCAGTTAACCGGTACACTTAATCTAAGTGGACAATGTGCAAGCATGCACATCCTTATTGAAAGCAAAGTTAACTGGAATACTACCATCAGTTAACGTAAACCCTAAATACAACTCCAAGTGAACATAGATAATCCCATAATAGACATGCATGAGATGTGACAGCAAGTTAACTTGAAAAAGTTAACGCCAAGTTTAACTCCCGTGTTTAATGTCTATCCTGAGAGGTGGGAACTGAAGTCTACTGGCCATGATCTTGAGCAACCAATCCCTCAACGAGATTGTTAACTGCATCAATATCTGGAGCACTGCTACTCTACCGGAGTATGCTATGTCTGTGCAGCATGTCCTCACCAGCTAAGATCTGACACTGAAGTTCACCTCTGCTCCTGGTCGCTTCATCGAACAATGTTGACATGAATGTAAGTTGATTAATCCTACACCCAGTGGTCTCCCCATTGAAAAATACTATGAATGAGTGCCTGGAGCTCTGACTGTACGTCAGCAAGCTCAACATAAGCACCACCCTCAATTTGATACCGGCATGGTATGTCGGACACGAGAGTTCTCACATACCAGAGTGCACTAGTGGCGTGCTCTCTACTCTCAGCCAACTCTGATGCTATCGTTTCTCCTATCTTCGCCTTGAAAACCAATTGTGTCTTCCAAGAGTAGATAGCTTCTTTATCTTCTGCATCTGTGACTGATTCGTATGCCACACTCAAGTGAGCAATCATAATCTCATCCCGTGGTTTGTCAATCGCCATCTCTCGCTCCTCATCTTGGAGACGTAGACAGAGTTCACGTGCATTGTACCATAACTAGTATAACCCTGCAAGCACAGAGCGGCCTCTACAAAAAACTCCTCCCACTCTTCCAAACGCTTGTCGTATGCAACAAGGTGATGAAGCTAACCTTGTTCTATTGGTGGCTCTAGCATCGACGGGAGTGTAGCGGTGACATCTAACATGTGTACAAGGCTAGAAATGTACTAACGAAGATACTTGATTTCATCCTTGAGGGCTGCTTTGTCTTCTCCATCTTTGATCATCCTATCCCTTGCACTGTCTGTAGCAACCTATAGGAGATCAACCTGTGTCTGGCGGTTGCTTTGACCAAGGTTGATTGTGATCACCTCGAAGTCCTGAACTTCAATCTCATCCAAGCTCTTCCCCTCTAGAGGTATGGCAGTCTCAACAACGATCTCCCTATCAGCATTCCTCTGCACATGGACCTATTTCTTAATCCTCTTGTCGAGCGCATCCTGATATATATGATCGAAATATGAATGATCAAGGACATAGGATGGCTGCCTCCTCTTCCTTCCCAGTTGAGCCTCAATCCAAGACTGGTCTCGGCTAATGCCACTGGAAGGATTTGTACTAGCAATGGGAGGTTCTGACAAGAGTGAATATGTAGAGGAACTGCTGCGAGGTGGTGAGTCTAAGTCCAATTCAATGTGAATCGGGACTGGAGACTGCTCAAGTGTAGGTAATGGAACATGAGGTTGTATCTCAGGCTCTGGAAAACTCTGAACTGGCTCTCTAACAAGCTCTGTGTGTGTACCAATGGCAAGTGCCTTCCCTTTTGAATTGTTAGGCGCTTGACTCTTCTTTGGAGGATTACTCCTCTTCTTTTGTTTGGGTTTAGAAGAGGAAGGTAGCGAAGGATCCACCACTGGCAGCTCTACTCTAGGCACATTTACCCTACTAGTCTTCTTGCTGTCGAGGTAAAGCATACTGTTTTGGATAACTCTACTTGACCTCTCCTTTACTGATGAATACTCCTTGGCATACCAATCAACTGCCAGCAATGGTTGTGTATCAACCTGCTCTCTAAAAAACTGAGGAAGTATCTCTCCCTCATCATCTGATAAACCTCTCACATCTTCTGCCAAGAAGACAAAAATTTGTGAGAGAGAGAAACGGCCATAGCTACATCTACGCACCTCAAAGTCATCGTCACAGTTCGCCCAATAATCCTCCATTGTAGGCTTATGGTATGAGCAAATGCCAAGACGCTCTAAATAATGACCCCAAGGATCATAGGTGCAAGTATCAATAAGATACTTGAGTTTGCAATTCTCCAACTCCTGTCCTACATCTTTGGCATCAACTATCATTCTGCACCAATACATTCTGAACTACATGGGAAAGGTGGCAACCTGTTTATGCTTACGGTGCAAAAGACAATGAACATCATGTAACTACCTCACGAACTCCATGAAAATTGTCCTATCCGAAGGATAGCGTGGAAGCATGGCTAGATTTCCTGTAAATCCGTATACGCCAATGTAGGTGTATGTAGGGAACTGAATGAACCAGTCCACCCAATCAAACATCGTTGCTCTAGCAACCGTCGAGATACAAATGTGCAACTCCCGGTCCAAATTTCTCACTATGTAAGTCAGGAAAGGCTCGTGAACACGCTTGAAGTGACGTTCAGCCTTAGCGAGCTCAAGCTGGTCATAGTAGTGATAGACTTTTTGAACAATAAGTATGCCCACCGTGTTCAACCCTCTAAATTGACCCTGATAAGCAATCAAGTACACGAGATATGAACACATGTGAAACTTGTGGGCAACTAGGAAACCGGTGATCTGCTCATGGAGAATATCATTGATGAAGGATGCCCAGTCATAATGCTCTTGCCCGGAGATGATCCGACCAATGATGTAATACATCCAAGGCTGAAATATGTTGGCATCTACATGACCTAAGACACGATTCAGAAGTGTAATTAGAATCGCGTACTCATCCTTGTACTCACCGCGACCCACATTGTTTGGCAATTTGTTCTTTTGCTTCAACCATCACTCTACCATCTTATTCTGACACTTGTCCATATCAACGTTGAATGCACGCTCACACTGCTCCATAGAAATGACCAAACTGCTAGGGTGCTGAGGGATACCAAAACATCTCCCGACGTCCAGAGGCTTGAGACTGCATATAACTCATCCATCTACTGACACTATCTCACAAGTAGCAGAGTTGTAATGTTTAGCACAAGAGATTACAAACTCTATACAGTGAACTGAGATAAGAACGAAAGCGGCCTCAAGTAACCCAGACTGCTAAATGTTCTGAACTATCGAATCTCTAATCTTGACTGGATCTAAGACTGCTTCTAGAAGTACCTTGTGGAGATTCGTATCAACCGTCCCAATGAAGTCGTGAGTCAGGGCCGATTTGGTCTTGAAATCGAGCTATGTATCGCATTTTGAAAAACTCGCCTATTGACTGTGAACACACCTATATTCTGACAAGTTTTTTGGAAAGCTAAAAATAGCTTATCGAAGGGCAATTTTCACAGAAAATTTTGAGATATGGGTTTTGTCCAGAAAAATATTCTAAGACAACCCAGAACGTCAGAAATCAAAAAATTTGACTTCTACTCAACCATGCAAGGAATTTTCAATTGAGAAAAATAGAGTCTTGAGAACTGATGCCCTAGAGTAAAAATTCCTGAAAAATTCTAGCACATGGGTTTGCTCGAGGAAGCTATGTAGAATCGATCCAAAAGGTTAATTTTGCCAAAATTTGTCTGTTACTCAAACATGCGAATTGAATTTCAAAGAATTTCAAAGAATCTAAGAAGAAAAAAGACATTTTTTGAGTGTTTTTCTCTGTCAAAATTGCCACCTACTTCAAATTCGCTGACAACTGTGAACTTGTACCTGCAAAAGGAATCTCTGATGTTTTTATCACTAACTGCTAACAAAAATCGCCCAACTCTGGAGAAAAATCGCCTTTGCTTTGAAGAAACATGATTTTCTGACACTGGATGAGTGAATGATGGCAGGCACCATGATTAAATAGAATAAAATCGCACCATAAAGGATGACTACAAGATTTTAAAACCCTGACTGCGAAAAGAATGATCTAATTGGACCCCACCCAGTTAAACTGATACTGACTCGGAGTCTAGATTTACAAAATAATAATAAAATATTCAATTTGCTTTTAATGCAAATTTGAGAATAAGCATCAAAAAGGTGCCTCTTTGAAGAAAATTGCCATTTAATACATATGCATGCAAAATAAATATTAAATATTATTTTTAATCAATTAGCAATAAAGCAAGTCATCTGGATGCACCCAGCGAACTTCACCGATTTCAAAAAGTCCTTATTTGGCCTTCTAAGCGTCCATTTGCAAGAGATGTTAACTTTTTTGCTAACTTCCTATTTTGTAGCTGACTGCAAAGTTACAGTTGGCCATGTTCAGCACTGATTTCCGGACGACTGAGTAAGGCTGTGACCGAGCTGAGGTATCCATCACGAAGCCTGCAGAGCAAGGATGAAATGTCTGTCGAGAGCTGCAACTACTAAAATCAATGTTTGACACCTCAAAAAATTAGGCGCCTTTAATTAAATTGATTTTTAGGCACCAAACAACCATTCTTCATTCTGCCATCTGACACTTCAAACTGCGGCTGACGACGAACAATGAACCTTGCTGACTACATGGTAGGCTCACTGCGTGACTAGAAGTATTCTGCATCCAACGACTGTATGGAAGATACCTGAAAGCTGCATTAGGGACCCCAAAAGCAAGGGCGCCCCTAGCCTATGAAGGCTCAAACACCATTTTATCAAAAGTGCAACTTTCAACCAAATAGCCTACTTTGACCCTCGATACCGGGAGCTAGAGTGCTCTGATTCGCGCACCGTTAGTCTCATCGCATAGCTAGAACAACTTACAAGAGATGTCTTTGGAGGTGTCGAAGCAAGAAAAGTGCTTCTAAGACCTCAAAAAGAAGATAGCCTTTTCCAAGATGAAATATACGCTCCAATACTTAAGCCATTTTCCGGATGTCTTCACCTTTCAGTGTTCTACAAAGACCTTGCACGTACGAGCGTTTGCCAAATCCCGGAGGCTGATGGTTGGGCTCGTTGGATAGCTGGAGTAATTGCGCACAAGTCTCGTGAAGACTGCGAAAGCTAAAAACTCCATCTGCAGGCCTAAAGGTTGGGCGCCCCAGGCCTACAGAGGCTCAAGCGTATAATACTATTTTTCCACCCTCTAATTTACGTGCCTGGTAGGATCTCTGCCTCGATCACTCAGAATGTCAGATTGACTGGCCGACTAGTGCGTTGCGAAGCTAGACTAAATCAGAAAAGATCTCAGGAAGACATCTACAAATACCATCATCTGATGGGCCATATTCAAGGTTGCCCCTGGGCCACAGGGGCTCAGATTTGTAAACTGACTACATTTTTTGATATGCATCCACTTGGTAACCTCAGCTTCTAACTTCAACTGTCGAAGTTGTGGAACTAAGATGACTGCGTTCGACAGCTTGTCGAAAAGCTAGGCTAATTTGGAAGAGAATGAATGTATCTACAAGCAAAAATAACCAAATCTGGACCTTCAAAGAGAAGGGCCCCCCTGAGCTACAGGGGCGCAAATCTGCTTTTTGCCAAAAATCTTCATTTGTTTGATCTATGTAATCACTGTTCTGGCCACTGCAACGACCATGTAGGAGTATAATTTCCTCATGAAGTGCTTCTCCATCATGATATATCTTGTTCTGAGTCTTTGGTTCAGGTTCTGAGCTCTAGGTGATCACCAATTACTGCTGACGACTGACATGACACTGACCAAAGTCCATATCTGACTAGCCCAAAAACTTGTATTTTGACATCATTTAGCAAGGTTTAGACTCTTTTAAGCAAAATGCCTTAATGAAGCAAAAATAAATTGGTTTGGGTACAACAGCGGAAATTAAAATTAGAAAAATTAAAAACAAAGAATAAAACATAATTAAGTTTAAAAAAATGATAAAGTGAAAAATAAATCTTAATGTTTCACACACCCATAACAGCTCCAATTTCAAAAATGATCTAAATATGCCCTATGACATGTGGTAGATGGTGATGACCACTTGGATCTCTTTGGCCTAAACATACACTTGTTTGATCCAATCAATTTTAGTGCCAATCTTTTGTAGCGTAGAGTTGGAGTGGACAATGCAAGGTATCTAAAAGATGTGTGAATAACACTCCTCGACCAATAAATCTAACTGTTAGAATATTCATGCATTATATAATAATTATTTAATTATTATTCTAATTTATTTATTCTCATGTACTGAAGCTAAACTTAGGAGTGTTTTTTTGTTAACTAGAAGAGCTATTATTAGATCATTATGTCTCATCACACAAGATGATGACACTTGTCATGATCTAATCCCTTTATCATTTAGGGTTGCTCTTATAAAGCACTTTCTCTCTTTGTATTATTTCATTTTGTAAGTATTTTCTTGTTGAGGAATAGCAAATCTTTATTTTGCAGAGCTCTTGCATGGAAGGTGTTATTGTTCGTTGTTTGATCCTACTTCTCGTGTTATTCACAAATCTAACATTAACTACTCTACAATTTTTGGTATTGTCCATTATGACTTAAAACAACATTTTGAAGCCCTATTTTTCTCAATGGTTTTCAAGAGGATATTAGCAATAAATGAACCATTCTTCACCTCCCCCTCACAACTCACTACTCTCAAAAACATTGCCCTTATAGGGGGCATTACAATGACATTGATCAATGGTCATTTTTTGCATCCTTCCATCCATCAAAAGTCATGAACACCCTATTTCAGCCCACAAAACAAATGTGGGCTTCAATGAATCCTATGCATACTTCACCTGCTTCTGCAATAAAGTGTTATAGACATAATTGAAAATTTGGACTCTGCAATAACTCGGCAGGCCCAAGAATTTTAAAAGCTTTGGCCTTAGCAAAAACTTGGGGAAAAACCTATGTTACACAGGGATGCGTCCCCACCCCTCAAACCCCTATCCCCATCCCTAGAGGCATTTCGAGAACCAAGGAACATTAGGGGACGTCCCCTAGTCATCCCCCCAAATCAAGAAAATGCGGAAACGTCCCAAAACGCATCCCCAAAATCAGGGACAGTAGGAGACACATAGGGGACGCCTAGCCATCCCCAAGGTGGTCGGGGACATCTCAAACATCTCATAACCGCCCTGGGATGGCCAAGTGTCCATTATTTCAAAACTTTTTTTAATAATGTTTTTAAAAATAATCATTCATAGCATTAAAAAAACATTGTTAAATATATCATGATAGCATTATAACAGCAATGTAACATGACAACATTATAACAGTAGCAATAAATATATCATGACAGCACTATAACAGCAGTATAACAAAATTAAATTAATCATGACAGAAGTGAGAGCAACAACTCTAGTATAACAGCAATAAATATATCATGATTCAGATTCATAGTTAATGATATAAGCTATATAACAGTTAATAAAAACAGAAATAATTTGGATTTCTGATTTCAATGTTTCATTATTCATAAAAGCATCAAACTTCAAAAATCTTGAGATGGTATTAAAGTCAGTTATTACTGTCAATTGCAAAAGAGATTAAAGACACATTTGCCATGGTCTGGTATAGTGTGGTATTGTGAAAGTATAAACAAACAATTTATTTTTGGAATGCGGTTGGCATGCAAGCTCCTATAGACATCATCCAACATCATTTTAACATTGTCATGTTATATTATTGCTGTTATACTGGTGTTATTAACTTGTAGAGATATAACTCTCTCTCTCTCTCTCTCTCTCTCTATATATATATATATATATCATACTAAATTTGTAGAACATATTACCACCCAACGTTTGGCACTGTACACCCTTGGACACTAATTTTTAGAAGCATTGCATACTAGGACTAACCTGATTTGTACCACTAGAGCAGGATATTAAAATCATTGTTTGTTGGCCCTAACTCAAGCAATGTAAGCTTTTTGCTCACATTAAATTTCTCCATTTAAAGGCCTTAAACTTTCAATAGGCTAGGACATTACCAATCAAGGAAACTACAATTTAAATAAAAATTCATTGTCAGCAATCTAGACCATCCAATTTCTGATCTAGCAGACATGCTTGCATACCTAGATAGCCATTGCAAATCAATGTTTTTTTTAACTATTTAGAAAAGGTCCCATGAGTGACACGTTTATAGAACCATAGTTTTAGGACTCAAACTCAGACTCAATTGGGCAGCCCAAAATTTTGACTCGGACTCAGGACTCGACACGGACTCGACAAAAAAACTACTTTATAATTACACCAAAAAAAAAAAGAAATTAATGCATTTAGACAACTTAAAAGCCTAATTTGACTATCAATTATCATAATTCAAACATTACACATGTCATATGATCCTCAAACTCTCAATATTTGAAATTTCATAGTTTCAAATGTACAACAGCATTATAAATTTATAATTGTTTACATATAATGATATGTCAAAATGAAAAGAAAAACAAATAAAATCTACATCTTCCTATTTCCCCTCCTAATGTAACTTAATTTTTCAAGCCTCGAACTAGAAGGTTCTACAATATCAAAACGATGATGGATTGTCTCTTCAAAAGTGTTTTCATTTTCCTCCATTGCATCCAATTTTATTGCTTTTGCTGCTCCTCTCTCCAATTCTGCAAGATCTTCATCAGTAAGGAGGACATCATCTTGTTCTTCAATGGTCCATTCACCATAGGGATCAATCTCATCCAAGTCGATGGAATCATGTGAATTGCCCTCCACCTTTCTAGTTTGGAGGCAAAGGTTGCACCTTACGAAGACAAGATCATCGAGGCACCCCTGGGTCAACCTATTTCTCTTCTTTGTGTGAATGCTCTCAAATAAGCTCCAATTGTGTTCATGCCTAGAAGCAATACAAGGCTGGGACAAAATATAGATGGCTAGCAGTTGAAGATGTGGCGTGCCAGCACAATAAATCTACAAAAAATGCAAACAATGCAATGAGTCGGGGCACTTCGCCAAAGACTGCCAAAGCATTCAAAACAAAGCAAGACTCCTATGCAAATGGTGCGGGCTAGGAGACCGTGAGGATACTAATAACCCAACACAAAATGCTACCATCAATATGATTGATATTGAGCAACAAAACAATGAGGTTCTAGCAATCACATGGGCACAAACCAAACATACAATATATCTAGACCCACTTATGAAGAAAGAATGACTCTGTGAAGCAAAAGCAAAAGCAGAACAATCCACAGAAAAAGAACAGCAGTGTTGTAAGGAAATGCAAGTAATTTCATTAGACTCAAGTTTGATAAAAATATTGCAAGGCAAGTATTGCAAACAACCATACCTATCAAAATGGCAAAAATTTTGCAAAGCATGTTGCAAGTAAGGACTACAATTGTTACCCCAATAGACAATAAGCAAAGAGAAATAAGAATGAGACATGAAAAGGGAAAAAACTTAATAGTGGAACCCCTATTGCATGGCAACCAAGTAATAGATCTCATGTTGCTGACGGCTAATGTGAATGAGAAACCTATCATAGTACACATGGAGATTATCAATAAGAATCTAACAAACACAATCATCGATGAAGGGTTAGGGACTCAGGAGTGAATGTACTTCCTGAAGATAGTGGAAAACCCTCAATAAACCTACCATCTAGTAACCACCTTCCAATTAGTGGGTGTCAATCAACTAGGAATTAAAGTGGTAGGGGTCCTAATAACCCAAAAGGCACTAATAGAAACTTAGTCATTTCCTTGAATTTCGTTGTTATTTCCTTACATAAAAACACATACGATGCATTATTGGGTCAAGGATATCTAATAGCAGCCAAAACCGCCAACAACTAGAAGAACGAAATATCTATTGAAAACAAGGAAAGAGTATGTGATTGATTTGAGAAACCAAGCCGTGAGTGACAAAACAACTTCCTCAAATATAGACTCGAACTCAAAAGAAACTTGGGCAGAAAAAGAAAAGGGTCCTATGGAGTCCAGTGATGCAATCTTAAATCTGCAACATTGCTCTAAACATGAAACAAGTTCTCTTAGCGAACTATTTAACTGGCAATTAGAAGACTGTGAATTATTTCAGCCAAAATGCATCATGATACAAATCATGGAAATTCGAGAGGATGAGAAAGGTAAGGAAAATGTGCAAGAAGACTATTCGACATCAACATTTCATATATTTCCACCAAAGTCTAGGGAATACAAGGTATGGAATGCAAGGGTAGATAAAACACTGACATATAAATTTGAACACAATAAAAATATTAAATATGAAGAACCTACAACTAGGAAAGTCAATTTGGGAGAAGGAAGTTCGGAAGTCATAATAGTCAATGATGATTGGAGTCCAATACTAAATACTGCAACATTCAAAACTTTCTTGGAATATAAGGACGTCTTTGCATGATCTTACAAGGACCTTAAAGAAGTACCACCAAAATTGTGCGTCCATCGAATTCCCTTAATACCTAGAGCACAGTTGGTAGGAAAAAGACCTTATTGGATGAATCAAAACTATGCACCAAAGGTTCAAGAAGAAATAAAGAAAATCTTAGAAACAAGAATTATATTCAATGTAGAAACCAATGACTAGGTATTACCCATAGTCATCTCACTAAAGAAAGGATATGAACAAATTAAAATTTGTGTGGACTTCCAAAGCCTGAATACAATAACTATCAACGATCTCTTTCCAATCCCATTCACAAACTCCACTCCCAAAGTAGCAAGACACAAGATATACTCCTTCATGGATAGATTCTCTAGTTACAACCAAATAAGATTTACCAAATAAGAAAAATTAAAGACTACCTTCGTAATAGAAGATGGAATATATGCCTATAACAAAATGCCATTTCGCCTATGCAACTCCCCTACAACATTCTAGAGAATAATCTTGCATATCTTTGGTAAAATGTCCGCAAGAAATTTCAAAGCCTTCCTCAATGACTAGTCAATCTATAACAACCAAGAAACACATTTAAAATCCCTAGGTAAGTACATGGAATGATGCAAATCAGCACAACTGGCCTAAATTAACTTTCACCACCATGTAACCTATACCTGCATCATCCACCATACAACTACATTTTATCGCTATCATGTGATCTACCAATTTCATTGAGTACCTACAAAATAGTCTACGCACCATATGGATTAGTTTTGTCTTTGTTTTTGTACATCATTCATCTACTACCGAAAGGTCTCTTGCAGACACCACAATATAACCTACAATCTGGATTCCTAAAAAAAAGCGTAACTTGTTCAAACTTGCAAATTGCAGGTCCATAGTACAACCCCTATTGCATGCAACCATAGTTGAGTAGTATTCAAAGTTTGTTTGAAAAAATTTGGT
Organism: Sequoia sempervirens; assembly: GCA_007258455.2. Taxonomy (NCBI): domain Eukaryota; kingdom Viridiplantae; phylum Streptophyta; class Pinopsida; order Cupressales; family Cupressaceae; genus Sequoia; species Sequoia sempervirens. Next base: position 7,924 of record VDFB02150120.1, on the reverse strand, counting down.
CTTTTGTTAACCGTATAGTTCATCAAATTCAATCGCCTATGGAAAGGTTAGTAAATCTTTATGGTATATGACAATTGTTGTGATGTCCCCTTTTGGGATCACCTTATACTTTGCCCTGAAATCACAATTCCAAATGAAACCAATAGCAGATTATAGTTAAAGATACAACCCCCTACACAAAATTGAAATGATGTAAGTCTGGTCATGGAAACCGGCAACCATGTTAGATGAATATGATATGAAATACATATAATTCTAAGTCTAAGAAAGATTATATATAACAATATAACAACTCCCAAGGACTATGTGGGCTCAATCATAATGAGGAGGACATGACGAGGTGCCCCAAGTATCCTCCCCTTATGATTGAAAACCCTCTTCATTTTCTTCAACAATTGATTCACTCGGGGATAGTTGGGAGGCTGCACAATAGGGTGCCCTTCTAGCAGTTCTCCCTTTGCATAATAGGGTGCCCTTCTAGCAGTTCTCCCTTAATAGGGTGCCCTCTTAGCAGTTCTCCCTTTGCTTAATAGGGTGTGCTTTAAGCAGTTCTCCCTTTTGCAGCCCTGCCTCATCCCTTCATGACCAATTCTCGCTAAACAAAAATAAAATCACTATTAACAATATCAGTAATTATATGCTACATCTGTTAATAATATCAATAATTATATGCTACATAATATGCTATGATGTCAATGCTTAATATTTATGACTTTTGATCAACTAAGCATCATACCATAGGGTCTGATTATGTTATTGCACTGGTCGGATCTGTTGTATACTTGTGAAGGCTTCTGCTAGTGGTCGATTGCTTTGCTCGTGTTTATCTCTGCAGATCATATATATAAACTATTTTGTATTCTGTCCTATGCTGCCCTTTGCCTTTGAGATCTTATTCATCTTATACCCACAATGGGTTGAAGGTCGCCTCCTTTCATGCTATGTCTTCATCAATAGTCATGTTCCTTTGTCAACGGCTTAACTAATCACTCTAGGATAATTAATTTATTAACATTATCCCTTAATCGCTGATCTCCCTTATCAAATCGCCACCTTCTCCTTTAAATATACTTGCCTTAATATGAGTGATCGGGTGCTTTAAGTCAGCCAAATATAGGTGATTGAAAGTCGGCTAGAATGTTTAAAATGTGTTGGCGTTAGTGGAGGTCGGCTTCTTGTAAAAGCATCATTTTTTTTCATTATTTATTTTATTTATTTATTATCATCTATATGTTCAGTGTTGTGTTGTGTTGCGAATGGTGGGGGCATGATAGTCCTCCCCTCCCGAATTTTCTTGTCCTCAAGCAACTTTAGGTTCGGATGATCAAATATGTCGGCTCCTTCCCATGTTGCATATTCGATAGGGAGACCCTTCCACTTGACAAGGTATTCCCCAACTATTTTGTTTCTTAGTCTTTTCTCTCACATATTAAGGATAGTCTCTAGTTCCAAGATTAACTTGCCTTCGTCATCGAGTGGTGGCAATTCCGAATAGGGGATGACATGTTGCCCCAATACCTTTTTAAGGCGAGACACATGAAACACATTGTGAATTCTACTATTTATGGGAAGTTCCAACTCATAGGCCACTTCTCCTATTTTCTTCTATATTTTATACAGCCCATAGAATCGAGGCTTAAGTTTTTCTGCTCCGCTGGTTTTGAGTGATGACTGTTTGTATGGTTGCAACCTCAAAAAGACCAAATCTCCAACCTCAAATGTCCGTTCAATTCTTTTTCTATCTGCATATACTTTTTGTTGGTTTTGTGCTTGGTGATTTAAGCGCATTTATGATGTCCATATTTTGTTGTATGAAATCCCTAGCTCCTGGCACACGACTCTCTGAGCAAATTAAGTCCCCAAAAGATGTTGCCTCGTATATATATAATGCTTGATAGGGACTCATCCCTATAGACATGTGGTGAGTGGTATTGTAGCAATATTCTCCCAAGTGTAGCCATTTAATCCACCCATTTTGTTGTCCGGTGACATAGTGCCTCAAGTACCATTCCAACCACTTGTTGACAATCTCAATTTGTCCATTGGTTTGCGGATGAAAGCTAGTGCTGGGAGTGAACTTTGTTCCAGCTAGTTTGAATAGCTCTTGCCAAAATAGACTAAGGAAACGATTGTCTTGATCACTAACAATATTCTGAGGTAGTCCATGTAACCTGGAAACTTCTTTAAAGAAGACTTCGGCCACTTGGGGGGCTCTAAACTCTGTTGATATAGCCATAAAGTGTGCATATTTGGTTAAGCGATCAACCACCACATAGATGCAATCTTTTCCTTGTACCTTAGGTAGCCCCGTTATGAAGTCCATAGATATGCTCTCCCATTTCTAATTGGGTATGGGCAAGGGTTGAAGTAGCCCTGTTGGATATGTATGTTCCTCTTTGTTTCTTTGACATACCATGCATTCCCTAACATGTTTCAACACGTTTCCTTTAAGGCCTTTCCATGAGAACCTCTCCTTGATCTACTTATCGGTCTATCTCTTATAATACCCTTGATGTCCCACTAATGGGTTGTCATGATAGTTTTTCAAAATCTCCTTCTTTACTCTTGACCCAGGTGTGATGTATATCCGGTCCTTATAGAGAATGAGGTCATCTACAATTTGATACCTTTCATTGTATCTTTCCTTCTATTATATCGCTCGAGAATGAGTCCTTTGCATATTCTGTGAGTATAGTTGTTTTCCATTATGTGGATATCGTTGTCATTGAATCAAGGTGGGGTCTTCATGATAGGGCACCAACTACAATATTGTTTTTTCCCTTCATGTATTCAACGTCGAAGTCGTATGCTTGCAATTTACTTACCCATTTTTGTTGTCTATCATTCAAGTCCTTTTGTGTTACACCCCATTGTGTTTTACCTATTTACTATTACTATGGTTGGTTAAAATATCGAATAAATGGATGTGCTTGTATTTCTGATTGGAAAACATGTGTTTGCATTGTGATATATATTGTTTGGAAAATGATGAAAGGCAGTTAAATAGATTTAATATTATGATTAAATGATAAGAATGTTGATTCAATTTGGTATTCTTATTATGAAATGATTATATGAAGATGATTGTTTTGATGAACAGCTAACTACCATTTCAATGTTCTAAGTTGAATGTAGATACAGGGATCAAGCCTCCAGAAGGAGGGTAAGTATCACTCAGGAGAAGGAATTGGTCGATTAACCCCTAAATAAAGCCGAATTGAACTTTTTCACACACACACACACACCTATAGATTGGTTCAGTTGAATCTTAGTTCTAAAAATTGGTAAGTTATCCCTTAGTTTTGGTTGTGGTTGAATTTGGGAAGGTTTGTGTGATGTTGTTAATGTTCTTGTGGTAAAATAGTTAGGGTTCCTTTGTACTTGTGAGTTTTTCTTGTATGTTCTTTAATTAATCAATAAAATATATATACATGGTATGTATATATATGTATACATGTACCTATCAATGATATACCTATACACGTGAGTTGATACGTACATAAGTATAGGTAGGTAGACGTACCTACACATACTCATGGACGAATTGCTCATGCGTATAAGAATATCGAAAGGATAACAAGACATGTATATATATATATGTATATATACATCATGTGTATATGTATATTATTGATGAGTTTGTAAATATGTACTATTATTTGTATAAGCAATTGTATATATAGATATATGTATATGTATATACATATATACACACATATTGAGCATATCAATATATATATATATAGCTTATTATGTTAAAACGATAACATGTATATATGCTATCGAAATTATATATATATATGTTTTGATATTATTTAAGCGCTGCTTATTATATATAAAGCGCTGAGAATACAATGAAATAAAGTGCAGATTTATTTGCATAAACATTGTGCGCAATACATAAATGATAGCACAGTAAAAAGTATGCACTAAATACAGCGGAATGAACATTATTAATGAGTCGACCGATATACTATAACAACACATGAAGTCTGTAGACTTGGTCAAAAGATTTTTGAGGTTTTTAAATGAGAATAAGTAGCTGACTTAGTCTTTTTATCAGCAACACCAAAATGCATGATGGAAACAATAAGGTGGCGCCAAGATATGAATCTGTATTAAGTTTGGTCGACCAATTTACTGTGAGCAGTCCAACGATGGAAGACTAGGTAAAAGATAGAATAATTCTTGGTTTTGCTGGCATATTTAGAAGTCGACCTGTTGGATTTTACCTTGCATTTCTGGATTAAACTCTTGTTGTCATTGGAAAACCGGTTGGATTTTACCTTGCATTTCTGGATTAAACTCTTGTTGTCTTTGTTTCCAATGATTTGTTGTTCTTCCTTGATGAGTAATGTTTTATATTTCTGCCACCAGTTGAAGTTAATCTGTTGAGTCGACCATATAGCTAAGAAGTGTCAAATTACAAAGCTTGATAATAGGCAGAGAAGTCTCTTAATTTTGTATAAATAGGGGTGTGGGAACATCATTTGGACGCATTGTTTTATCTGCATTATGCTGTTTTCATTCTGAGCTTTTACTGAGTGAGTTGAGAGTGCTGCAAGAAGAGTTTAGTGAGTTTTGTGAAGTATTTCTGAGTATGGATTGGGGAATTGCTGCTGAATCTTGGAGTCGATTGTGCTTGGAAGTCAGCTTGTTTCTTTGGAATTAGTGTTATCAGGCATGTTATTCCGCCAATTTATATGCTTTATGTTTGATAAAGATTGTATGTTGATATATTGATTAAGAAAGGGAATTGAATTGCTCGAATAGGAAAAGGATGTGTTTTTAAAAGAAGCTTGTTATGTTTTACTTCTTTATGTACTTTACTTCAATGTTTGTACATACTCCATAATAAGGAGTGATTGTTTGTACATACTCCATAGATAAGGAGTGATTGTGATCTTAGTATTATGTACTAGGAAAGGACGAAGCTATGATAGCTTATATTGTTTTCATTTTAAGTTGTTAAGTGGAATCGAACTATAGAGAGTACTTTGATTACCATCAAATTAGATTACCATTAAGGGTTATAGCAGGTAATATGTTTACTAGGAATGCTTTAAACATAGGTTGTTCCTGGGGTTAACGATTATCCAATGGAGGGAATTTCCTATGCGTAGTTGTTATTAAGGGATAGGTTGTTCTTGGGGTTAACGATTATCCAATAGAGGGAATTGCCTAAGCATATTACATGAATGGTCATTGAACAAATCAAGCTAGTATAGTGGGTGAATGGATGACTCTTTTATATTAAACTTTGGAAAAGTAGTGTAAGTAACCACTGTTTACACTGTCAATTCACAGTGTCCAGTTTTAGAAAATTTCTAGTTCAGGATTTTCTTACTTGTAGATGTAGCTACCGTATGATTAGGTTCTAGAATTGTAGGGCACAACATGAAGCTCAGGAAGGCTATTTGTTATGGGGTTTTACCAACCAATTCCTTCGTTGAAGGGTAAGGCCATCTTGCCATATGTGGTAGATGTGGGGGGGACTGCATTTGAGTCCGTGGTTGGCAGAAAAGCGCTTGAGTGATACTTCTCATCAGTTGGTGGCCGAGATTTGCAAGGGATTTCCTAGACTATTCGTTACTACATGCTAGTGAAGCTCAAAGAGCTATGTATGTTTACTTATATCCATATTTATGGAAGTTGTAATGTAATGAATGTTGTCTTGAGATTTTAAATATATTGAAATATATGTACATTCAATTATAATGCAAATGGAAAGTTTGAAATATGTGGTTTTCAAATGTGCATATGGTCTTTGAAATAGAAGAAAAAACTTTATTGCTATGAGTTTTCAACATAGTTATTTACTTGAGATTAAAACTTAGTGAATTTACTTTAGTTCAACAATCGGCATGTTACATTTTGATTTAGAAAAAATCTTAGGCTATTGTGGTTAGTCTGCACGATGAATCTCCTGCAAATCAAGTATTGTCTAAACTTTGCAAGGGCATGCATAATTGCTAACATCTCCTTGTCGTAGATTGAGTATGTCCTTTCTAGGTCTTTGAGCTTCCTACTCTCAAAGGCTATGGGGTGTTTATTTTGCATTAATGCTCCCCCAATGCCTTCTCCTGAAGCATCAAAATAACTCAAAAGGTGAGGAGAAAACTGGTATTGCCAATTCAGGGCAAAAACTCATCACTTCCTTAAGTTTTTCAAAATCCGTTTGTGCTCCTTTGCCCCAAGTAAATGCTCCCTTCTTAGTTAGATCAGTGAGTGGTGTGGTGAGTTTTAAGAATCCTTTTACAAACCTTTGATAATAACTGCATAGTCCCAAGAACCCCCTAAGGTGTGTTAGGGTTTTGGGTCTTGGCCAACTTCAAATTGCCTCGATCTTTTCTTCATCCACTTTTACTCCTTGGGCACTAATCTTGTGTCCTAAATACAAGATTTCCTCCATACCAAACTCACATTTGGATAATTTGGAAAATAAGGAATGCTGCTCAAGTATCCATAATATTTCATCTACATGCTTTAGGTGTTCCTCCCAAGTCTTGCTATAGATTAGGATGTCATCGAAAAAGACCAACAAGAACTTCCTTAGTTGTCGTCTAAAGATATGGTTCATGCAAGATTGGAAAGTGGTTGGTGCATTGGTTAGCCCGAATGGTAGGACAACAAACTCGAAATGACCATAGTGGCACCTAAAGGTTGTCTTTGGTATGTCCTCTTCCCTTAGTTTGATTTGGTGATAACCCGATCTTAGGTCAATTTTAGAAAAGTGGACTGCTCCATGTAGCTCGTCAATAAGCTCATCCACTCGCGGAATGGGGTATCTATTCTTTATTGTTTTATTGTTTAATGCCCTATAGTCAATGCACATCCTCATTGTGCCATATTTCTTCTTTGAAAGCACAACAAATGAGGCAAAGGGGCTAGAACTTGGTTGGATATGTCCCATTTCTAACAATTCTTTTATGGTCTTTTCAATTTCTTCCTTATATTTGTGAGGGTGGCAATAGGCAGTGGTGACAACTGGTTTTGATCCCTCTTCTAGTTCGATGGAGTGTTCAAAGCCTCTTTTAGGAGAGAGGCCGGGAGGGATGTCACCAAAGATCTTTTTATGCCTTTTTAGTAATAGTTGTATGTCTACATGGACTGATTTCCCTCTGGGAGTAGTTTTATCTAGGATCAAGCATTGGACCACCCATTCTACTTGGTCATGCCTACGGATTTTTTCCATCTTCTTAGCTGAAACTATCCTTAGGGACCCATCGGATAGACCTTGCAATAGAACCATTTCCCCATTATGTTCAAAACATATTTCTAATTTTTGGAAGTTCAAGTTCACATCCCCTAATGAGTGTAGCCAAGGGGTGCCCAAAATTACATCAGTATCCCCTAGTTTTACAACGTAGAATTTGTCCTTGATTTGATGTTTTTTCATAGTGATGTTAAGTTGGCAGATCTTCTTTGTGCATGGTGTGGTGAATCCATTTGCTAGAGCCACCTTAAATCCTTTAAAGTCTTTTGTTTCTAACCTTAGTCTTGCCACTAAGTTTTCATCTATAAAATTGTGGGTAGCCCCACAATCAACAAGGGTTGTTACTTTATTGCCCTTAATTTCACCTTGGATTATAAAGGGGTGATGTTTTGATGCCCTTGAGATGGAGGCCAAAGTTCTATACTCTTCATCTTCATCATTGCACTTTATTTTCTTGCTTGGGTTTCCTCCTTGGTTGTTTCTTTATTGGGTACTACCTCTATATTGTGTGCTTGACTTTTCCTCCCACATATATGTCCTGGCTCCCACTTTTCTTTGCACCTGTAACATAAGTTCATCCTTTTAAGATCCCTTGTATTACATCTATGTCCCGGTTTCAATGGATCTTTCCAATGTCCCGGTTCCAATGGATCTTTGCATTTAGAACACATCTTTCTTTCTCGTCCTTCCATTTGCTTGTATATATGA